>BSAI01000009.1:3221789-3400901 GCA_036245035.1 Adrianichthys oophorus | reverse complement strand
AAAAGGGAAAACATCCATTGAGCAGCAGTTCTGTGGGTGGAAATACCTTGTTGATGTCAAAGATCAGAGGAGAATGACCAAATTGGTTCCAGCTGAAATAAAGACAGCAGTAACTCAAATAACCACTGGTTACAACTGAGGTCTGCAGATGAGCAGCCTACCTGAGTGTTGTTGCTGACCGTGTCCATCCCTATATGACCACAGTATACCATCTTCTGATGCTACTTCAAGCAGGGTAACATACCATAAAGCTGGAATCATCTCAGACTGGTTTCTTGAACATGACACTGAGTTCACTGAACTCAAATTTCCTCCACAGTCACCAGATCTCAACCCATCTTCATCTTTGGGATGTGGTGGGACAGGAGATTGGCATCATGGATGTTCAGCCAACAAAATAGCAACAACTGTGTGCTGCTGTCATGTCAATATGGACCAAACTCTCAGAGGAATGTTTCTAGAACCTTGTTGAATCAATGACAGCAATGATTAAGGGAGTTGTGAAGGAAAAAGGGATCCAACCCTGTACTAGCAAGGTGTACCTAATAAAGTGGGCAGTGAGTGTGTTTTCATGCATTATTTATCATAGTGAGAAGACAGATGGATCACAGTCAATTCACTATGTAATGTCTTTTTCTTTCTTTTCCTAATTTTTTTGGGAAAGATTTTTGGTCAAAAATATGCTCCAGACCTGGAGTCTCTGTTTAATGTTGCTTTTCTATAAACCGCCACCGACAACAAGAATTTAGATGAAATTGAACACACTGCCTGATTTGTTTCTAAATACTAAATTATTTTGTTTCAGGCCCTGAAGAGCGTGGTCCTGTATGTGATCCTCTCTCCTTATGACAACGAGCAGTCGGACCTCGTACACAGAATCAGTGCTGACAAGAAGTTGGAGGAAATCCCTAAATATAAGTAAGAATTCTCTTGTAACATATGCCGGTTTGTTGACATTAGAAAACCCGATAAATCTCTGATATAACAATATGGTTTCAAGTTGGATGTCCCAACAATGCTTTTTTTTTCCGCTTCCCTCTACAGAGCTCCAAACTGTTCATAAATAAATATGATCTTGTTGAATCAGACATTCAACCAATAAATATCTTATAAATATATTCAACGATCATTAAATTGTGAAAAACCTGCACATAGATAATGAATTAGCCATAATATTACTAAATATATTTAATTCAGCTTTAAAACCTGCTCGTTTTACATCATTTTAAAATATTCATTTTTAATCATGTTGAATGTTGCTATAATTATATGGCTTTTCTTTAGAAACTCAGATTTCATAATCAATATTTGTTTATAGCTTTTTTTATTTCACATTGCTGTTTTTCAGAATGACTTATTTAGTTCATAATGAGCTTTTTCAGCAAAATGAGTCTGTCCGTCAATCAAACCAGACAAGGCGGGGACACTTTTGTGACTGGCTATTCCTTTCCTCAAACATAAGCAGCACCCTAACGACATCAATCCAAGTTGCTCCAGCGAACATGAAATCTATTTAATAATATTATGACTAATTTAATATATGTGTGCAGGTTTTACACAATTTAATGATCTTTTAAAATATTTATGAGATATCTATTGGTTGAATTTCTGATTGAACAAGATCATATTTATTTAATTTTGAACAGTTTGGGGCTCCATAACCCACATGTTTCTAAAGATTCCTCTAGTTGTGTCATGTAATCCTCTTAGTGGGACATGTTGGAGGGTTTAATGGTTTTATAGGAAATAGTGTTCCTTCGCTCTATCACTGTTCACTGTTTGCGGTTTTGCTGTGTCTGAGATCTTTTTCAGTGCAGTTTTGCATTCTTTTCTATTTATGGAACATTGTGTTCTGATTGGCTGTAGACCATGTCAATCAATCTCCTCTGTTCCATGTTTCCTGGACAGCGTGCTTTCAGTTTGCCAAATGTACATAAAACTTCAAATGCTAGCAGATCTTTGTTTTCCTTCTATTAAACTGGACATTTTTTCTATCAAGGGCTGAAAATTTAAACAGAGAAAAATGTAAAAATGTTAATCTATGTCTGAGAAAAGTGTACAGTGTGTAGTGAGGGGTTTTACAGCCTTAAAACTATGAAGTAGTATTTTGTTACTACACTGAAAACAAAAAGTTTTAAATGAAAAAATGAAATCTTTGCTTTCTAAATTTTTTCCTAGCTTTCAAAATACATTTTTGCATTTACATCTCAACTGTTTTCAAATGCGTTGTCTTTAACCTCGCTTTTTCTCTCCGTCTTTGATTTTTTTGTTCCTAATTTAATGGCACAAATAACATTTCATGTAAAATACCACAGATATTATACCACTTATATTTAGTGGATATCACCTATCGCGGCTTATTTTTAGAATGGATCTCCTGCAGTAAATGAGGGAGCTCTGTACTTTTACTTAACTTACAACAAGAAAAACAAGAAGTTTTTGTGGCCAGGCTGTCATTTTTCCCAGATGGAAGCGCACTTCTCCTCTGCTGCAAAACAGGTTGACATAGGAATTTTTGAATTGATGGATTAAATCTTGTTGGTCGCAACCAAATCTCGTAGGTCGTGACCTGCGAGATTTGAAGTGACCCACAGCCGTGAGCTGTGTCCAACGAGCCGGCCCACTGAAGCTTCAATGCCATTTATGCAGTGAAATTGAGTGTCGGAGCGCCTTTTGACATGGTGGATTCCTTTTGTCCCACAATATGGCCAAATCGCGACCGACAAGATTTGGTAGCGACCACCGAGATTTGGTCGCGACCTAGTCAGGTGTGTCACAGGAAGTTGGTCGAAGCTGTTTGCAGCGCTGCTGTCTCTCCAAAGAAACAGTATACTTAAATAGGAACGTGCGCTTTAAACTTAATAATAAACACTTCTGATAAGAGATTTGATCATCATTTCACTCAATCATCTGACGTGTGCGTTTTGGAGGATTGATAAAAAACATAAACATACAAACAAAAAACATCAACATAATTAAGGCCTCTAAATTTAGTGTATTGTCAGGAGTGATTAAAAACAAGTTTATTTTTCTATTATAGAATTATCTCATTAAAAAAACTGAAATACAGAAACAAAATGTAACCAACAAATCCATTATTTATACTCAATAAGAAACAAATTACGTTGAAGCTCCATGCAGAATCTTCTGGTGAAACATTTGAAAACAAAAACATTTCAGAACAACTCAAACTAAAAACTACAACTTAAAAACAAGACTGATTGCCCCCCTCCCCCTGCGCGCGGCTGTTGCCTGCACGCGCCGCACAACTCCCCTTTTGTCTCCTTCTTCCACTCCCCGTTCGCTTCACGCACTGCTCCTTTTTTAATACTTGCATGAATTAGGTGTTCACACCTTCTGTGAAATGTGGATCTGAGTGGAAGAGCTTGTTTGAGCTTTTATGTGAACGTATAAAACTCAGGGGAGAGAGGACAAAAGAACAAAAAAAAAGAACAGTTCCTATCGTACACCTTGATGAGCCGTTCAAAATATTAGATTCGTTTGTGAAAGTCACATCTCTATGCAAAATGGCACTGTGTGGGAATCACCTGTTGCGATAAATCCATATTTTAATTAGGACTCTTGGTAGTGTAATGTTTTTTTTCATGTTAGAGCTGTAGCCTGTTCTTCTGTCTGTTCCTGCACTTATCCCATTTGCAAAGAAAGGTTCCACATACAACTGTTCTTGTGTTGCACGCCCCTGGACTGCTTTTAGCGCTCAAGTAACTGAAATTTAATTTAGAGAATCGGGTCAATTTTCAAAACCAAAAGATTTTTCAGAATAAAAGATCGTTCAGACCAAGTCATTTTTCTACCCTGACCAAACTTTACAGCTCAAGCGATCGAATGTGTAGCTGAGAGAATCCAGTTATTATTCAAAGTAAAAAAAATTGAGAATCAAAGCAAAATAATTTATTATGTCTTCCGCGACCCAGTGGCAATTGATCCACTGACCGAGACCGATCTGTGGCCCGGTGGTTGGGGACCACTGCCCCACGTCAAATTTTTATCCCTAGACCTGGATGACCTGCTTTGATTTAGACAACCAGCTGCCTCAGCTATATTTATGTTGTATAAAACCAAGTTGTTGACTGCAACTGCAGCTTTCTTTCTTATTTGTATCTGCAAACGTGGTTGATATTTTATTCTTCACCAGTTTTTCCCAATGATACAAGCTTGCTTTCATAAAGGTGTGCAGTTTCACAGGGAGAGAGGGAATTGTGTGATGACAATTACGAGGCTGCAATTGTTTGCTAACATCAGGGCTGTAATTCATAGATCTTTAAGTTGATTCAGTGTAGTTTTTTCATCTTGTAGGTTATTGCTTTTGAACCTTGGTTTACAAAATTAGATGGGTTAGACTCAAAGCATGAAGAGTAGTCTGTTAGACAACAATATTTCATTGTTTAAAACCTAATTTTTCAACTTTTTTTTAGCCAAGGTGCACTTTTTCTTTAAGACTTTTCTTGACCAAAATCACAAGGTACACAGCAAGCAACCAAAAATTGTGTAGTCTGTATTAATGTTGTACAAGTCCAGAGCCAGCATTATATCTATGCTTGTGAGATGAATTGTAGCTAGAGGGAAAAAAGTGAACACATTGAGGTTTTTTAGAGGTTTTCTACTGTCTAAATCAAAAATGTAACTAATTCAAAATGTTTTGTTTTTGGAAAAAAACATTAAATTAGTTTTAGTTAAAGGTCTCTGGTGGCCACTTAACCCTAATTCTGTTTTTTTACTACTTATTTAAACTCATCTTCAATTTTTTTTTCAAAAGTGGTTGAAGTCTTAAATTGAATTTGTCCTTCAATCCAGACACTATTAGAAAGCAGCTGTTCCAGTTCTAAAGATGACTTGGACCAAACTCTGGGATGTCTGGCTGTTAATCATTTCTTTGTTCTCCAGCACAACTGTTGAAGGAGAAATAAACTGTTTACCTCTGCTTTTATCAAGAAGATGTACCAACTGTTATAATGGACTGTTCAATGTTTGCATTTATTTTGCTTCATGACAGTTCACAGAAATACTGTCACATTAACTCAATGAACCATGGGAGATGTAGTGAAAAACAGTGACTCTGATGCTGGACAAACCCGTGTCTCTGCACTTCTTTTTTTTAATGCACTTTTTAAACTGTCTGACACTGGATCTCGCAGGAAGCTACCCTGCTAAACAGGATCTGTTGCTGCTACTTTTGTTGAAACTGAGACACTTAATGAACCAAGTTGGCACTAGGAAGGGAAGACGTTAACCAAATCTGATTATCTTCTCATGCTATTAAATTGATGTATGTCGAAATACAGACATTTTTTCAAAAATTTAGAACACCATGAAAAAATGTATTCATTTCCAAGTTTTTTTTTTTTTTACATAAACAGGAGTTCCAGGTCATTAAACCCACTAAAACAGAATTAGAAAACAAACAAAAAACTCTGGAGAAATCTGCCCAAGTTCTGCAGGACATGAATGTTTTGAAACTGAGTTTCATCAACTAATCATCTACTAAACTCAAAGTACAGGTTCCCCAGATCTCATTTAATTGGTTCAGTGTGGTTCAATTGTCTCAGTTCAGTTTTATGTGGGGAGGACTTCAGACTTGATAACTAGCCAGAAGACCATTATTGATCTATCGTCTAGGTAAGCCCATAAAGTTATTTTCTAAGGAGGCTGGGTGTTCACAGAGCGCTGTGTCCAATCAGATCAACAGAAAGTCTAATAAAAGGACAAAATGTGTCAGGAGAAGAAGCACCAGCAAAAGAGACGAGCTTCAGCGGATCATCAAAAGAACAAGATTCAAGAACCTGCAGACATCCAGAAAGAGTGGAATGAAGTGGAGGAACAGCTTCAGAAATCACCACATTCAGACCCATTCAGGAGATGAGCAACAACTGTCGGGTTCCTCGGGTCAAATCACTTCTGAGTCTGGACCAACGGAGGAAACGTTTCAACTGGACCAAGGAGAAGGACTGGACTGTTGGTCAGTGGTCCAATGTCCTGTTTACTGATGAAAGTAAAGTGTGTCTTTCATTTGGGAATCAAGATCCAAGAGTTTGGAGAAAGATTGGTGAGGAGCAGAACCCAAGCTGCTGGAGGTCCACTGTGATATCTCCACAATCAGTCATGGGCTGCAATGTCCAGATATTGATACACTCTGCTTTCTTCAATCCAAAATGACTGCAACAGTTTAGCAGAATGTTCTAGAGCAGGGATGCCCAAGCTCCAAGCCTCGAGGGCTGGTGTCTTACATGTTTTCCAACCAACCTGTCATTAAAGCTCCTTACTGGCTAAACACACGTGATCCAGGTAATCAGCAGCAAAAAAGGCAACGTTTCTGGAAAACCAACAGGAGGCCGGGCCTCGAGGCCTGGATTTGGGCACCCCTGTTCTAGAGGACTTCATGTTTCCTTCTGCTGAGGATCTGGATAGAGATGATTTAATCTAACAGCAGGACCTGACCTTGCCCATACTATTGAAGGATTGAAGATGGACATATCAATTTGAAAATACTTCATATTTAAAGATTTGATGTAATCATAATCTGACTATCTTTTTGCAAAACTGAGAAGTAAATGATGATTTCTCCACAGTGTTCAATTAAAAAAAATCCTGTTCTTGAAAGTTGTATGATCTGGAACCACAATTATGTGAAAAAAGGCAAAAAAAATTATAGAAGTCAATTATAAAGTGATCCCTCAATCTGTATTCTACAAAAGTTTCATTTTTGAGTGGAATGATGGAACACTTCTATGATACATTAATTATTTGGAAAGGGTCTGTACAGTATATATGTGATTACCCCTACTTGGCATAGACTGCTGCAGATTTTTTGTCTTGAATTTGATTTCAAATGACTTAAAAGGGTTAAACTTGACATTCTTAAATGTGAAGACACTCGGTCATCCAGTTTAGAGAACAAGGCTGTTTTTTTTTTCTTTTCCCCAAATACTTGCTTTGGATATCTGTATTATACATCCACCTTACTTTTTATTTTCTTCAGAAAAAACGACTTTTCCCAACCTGGAACACGAGCCGCTTGCCCTCAGAGTTGGATTAAGCAATTAAACCATCTTTCCTTCTTTTCCAGGGATCTTCTTAAGCAGTTCACTACCATGGAGTTGATGCGCTGGGCCTCCTTGGTGGAGGACTATGGGAAGGAGCTGAGAGAAGGCTCACCTGACAGCCCTGCCACAGATGTGTTTTCTTATTCAGAAGAGGGGGAGAAGAGGTGGAAAGACTTGAAGAACCGAGTGGTGGAGCATGTAAGTCCTAAAGGCAATAAATATGCAGAAACTATTGAAACTATTGAAGGTGGTTTAATGGATGTGACTGGGAGACTGGAAAAAAATGTGTGCATGCGTGTAACTGTTCGTGGTCTGTCCCCAGAACATCAGAATAATGGCGAAATATTACACAAGAATCACAATGAAGAAGATGGCCAATCTTCTTGACCTTTCCATTGATGTAAGCACATATTTTATGTTTTAAAGTACACACTGAAATCCCAGAGATATTTGTACTATTTAGGGTTGAACTAAAAAAGGTTTGTTCTTAAATATTTTGAACAGGAATCAGAGGAGTTCCTTTCCAGCCTGGTGGTCAACAAAACCATCTACGCGAAGGTGGATCGACTCGCTGGCATCATCAACTTTCAGAGACCCAAAGACCCCAACAACCTGCTTAATGATTGGTCACACAAACTCAACTCTCTCATGTCTTTGGTTAACAAAACCACACACCTTATTGCCAAGGAAGAGATGATCCATAACTTGCAGTGATACAACATTCTGTGTTTTATATTTTTGGATTCTGTTGGCCATCAGTACTTTTGAACATACAGGATACTGAGAAATGTTTGACTGCAGCTTAACTGCAATGTCATAATTGAGAAAGAGAATCAACAATACAGATCTTTTCAATTGTTTTTTTTTTTTTTTTTACTGTCTAGTAACACAAACACGAATCTTTCTGCATTTTTGTCATTTGTGTAACTTTAAAACCATTTGATGGAATGTTACACCCTCATTTATTTTCAATTGCTTTATGAAAACGCGGTTCAGCCTGTTGTTTTCATTGTGTATTGTGTTTAGCAATGTAAACAATAAACTTGTTTGGTGAACTGTTTTTTAGCTACAATATTAGCATGTAATATATTCCTGATATAGAAGAAAAGGTTAATCTGCAGCGATGAGAGCATTGGATTAACCATGAACTTCAATTGTTTTCACATTGCTCAATCTAATCTAAAAACACAGTTTTAGTTCAAATCTTAGAAAACATTTACAATTATGGCCTGTGTGTGTGGTGGTAATCACAGCCCAGGGTTGAGTCAGGAAAAGCATTCAGTGTTAAAACTAGAACACAAGTTACTCCACAATTAATCTGGTCCTGAACTGAATAACAGCTGAATCCTGTCCACTTTTCTTCTTGGTTGGAAATTAAACTGTTTTTGAGAGGAAAAAAGTCTCTCTGATGGTAAAAGTTGAAAAGTTTTCTTTATTCAAAAGTCCTTAGTTCCTCAATAGAGTGGTGTTTAACTTTGCTCTAAACTATTGCTGAGTCAGTAACAATTTTCTGAAAGAATCAGTTCATAGTTTTAGGCTGAATATCTCAGTAAAAATGTCAAATTAAGATAATATCAAGCATTTGGATATGCAAGTCAGTGATAATGCAATTTGGTTTCTCAGTATGCAGAATAATAGAGCAAGGAATTAATTCAACTTTCAAATTCACACATGACCGTACACCCTTGTGGATTTAATATTCTTCAACAAAAAGCCAACTTGTCCTGTACTAACATCATAAAGTCAAAATTGTTTGCAAAAACATAGTCAAAAGTGCAGTGTGGAAACTATTCTCCCTGATCATCTCCCCAATGGTGTCTTTGCATATGGACAAAGAGTGACAGCTGCAGACAAGCTGTTTTAATGACGTCATCTGGTGTAAAATTAGAGGGTATAGCAGCAATGTTCATGTGATAAGTGGTTTTTGCTGTTAGCATTAACAGGACTTTGTGGACTTCTAAATGTAAACATTGCAGCAAAAGGCTCTTATATAAGTGAAGCTTTTGAATGCTTTCACCATAACTCATTCCAATAGATTAAAAGACGTTTATTTTACTAACTAGTTTTTTTTTTTTTTTTTGGTTTTCCATATGTAATAATTCTTTATACTAAAGACCACGCGCACGCAGTCCTCTCAACCTTCAGCAGCTCAGTACATCCCACTATGCTTTGCGATGGACTGACAAGTGGATCCAAGATGGCGTAGAAAGTAAAGCTAGGTAAGTGTTGACTTCCCATTTTTACTCCTTTTAAATGTCTTTAACGTCGCAAAGGCACCGACAGGAATCCCCTTCAGGTATCACCAAGACGACAGAGAATTATTCAAGTTTGTGCATTTATACCAACAATTTGTCATAAAAATAATATGCACACTAACAGCGAGCCAAAATGTCAGGCCCCAAACCGTTTTGTTTCGGCGAACCTAGCTAGCTAGCTTGCTAACAAGAGCAAACTAGCCAGCTATTCTTGTGAGCTTTGCCAGATTTTGTGCCAAGAAAGGTCGCGTTTCTTGGAAAGCGTTCTACTCCTAGTAAATCTAGTAGCAACATCGATTATTTAGCTCAAACAAGTAGAATAAGTTAACTCAGACTGTGAGTGTGAAACCATTTTTAACAGCTTTGTAACGCTGCCGTCATCGTGATTTGCAGCAGTCATAGGCAAGTTTTCCAGCCAAACAGTTGGTTTAAAAATCCACACACAGGGGAAAACACGCCATTACAGATGAGGGATTTAAGAAGTGCATGCTATTTTTATGTCTTTTTGTTGGGCTGATAAATGTGCACACGTTTCGATTGTTTTTCTTCGTGGTGCTGCTTCGGATGCTGCCAACAAAAATAACGTTATGTCAGGATGGATGAAAGCAGGCGATGGACCTCTAGAACTGTAGTCATGTTATCAAGCCATCCAACCGCTACACTTTAGTGTACTCGTCTGTAGCCGCTTGTGTTAAATTCTGTCATACTAATGCAAAACAAAACAACAACAAAAAGAAAAAAAAACTTACTCGTTCATTGCACCCCGCCAAACAATTTTATTTTATTTTTCAGATAGACCTGAAAGTTTTTACCATTTGACATCGCATGCCCTTACAGGCATAATTGTAATGTTGTCATGTTTACTATAATATGTTTAATATTATTTGTTATAATTGTATTGATATGGCTATTAGTGTCTCAAATTAGGACTGAGTGATCAGCAGTTACTTGTCTTGGGATGACAGTATCTTTCATTTTCTGCTCAACACATGTTGTCTATTGATTAGGGGAATAAAGATTAACCGATGAAGCGATTCCTTTTTCTGTGATCCAACCATATCAATCCGTCTGAGGAAAGTTGTTAATCTAATCGACCTAAAACATTAAAAAATTGTTTCAAAATTAGATAAATCGATCATCGGTTTTGGAAAATGGCAATTTGATTGGAACATTTTTAGGTTTATTTTACTAGAATGCAAAAATTACCAGTTGCCATTTAATTTAAACTTGATTATGTTGTGAGAAATACAAGGAATCTGAAAAACTTCGCCTGCACTGTTCAGTACCAGGTATTTATCTTTGAGTCACACAGGTTGATTTTTTTTTGACTAAGATTTGTTCTTTACTTATTTTTAGGTCAGTGAAACAGATGGTTCAAAATGAACCAAAATTGATTACGAATCCTATTAGCAACCACAAATTATGGAATCAATTGAATTGTAAAGGAGAATTGCTACACCCCTACTATTGATGGATGACTGTTGGTGATCATTTAATGCTGCTGGATGTAAACTTCTTTAGTTTTAGGGATTTTTGTTGTTGTCTTAGTTTTTTATTTATTTATTTTCATTTAGAGTACTCTTATGTGTCCATTTTTAACAACAAAAACAAATAGTAAAAGCATTTGACAGCATTCTCTGACCTGCTGTGAGTATAGAAAGGATGGGTCTAATTATGTTTTTAACGTATACAACATTATAGTATGTTATTTAGCATAGTCTACAGTCTTATAAAGGTTTTGGAGTTTTACTGCTTACTTTAAATAAGCCAAAATAAATAATGTTCAAAATCAAATTTAAATTAGGGTTACCTTTTTATTAGTTTATTTCAAACTAGAAAAATAAAATAAACAGAAATACAATGTTGAAACAATAGCATTCACGGTTCAGAAAGGGCTTTGGATGAAGTTTATAGTAAGTTCCAGGCCTTTATTTTATTCATTTATTTGTTTTTGTAAACTTAATCCAAACTCAAAATTAAACAATACAGCACTATCACTAAAAGCACAAGATACAAGGAACACATACAAAACGCACAATGATCCATGATCAAAACTTACAAAAGGAAGGAAAAAAATACAGAAAACATTCAAATTTGCATTGAATTACCGAGCCCCTTGGTCATATCTATTAATTAAATAATTCTTTATTGTAGCTTTAAGTTTGTTTATTGAGTGACAAATTTTTAAATCATCATTATATCTGTTCAATAACTGAACCCCTCTCGTGGAAGTAGTGTGTACCTTTCTAAAAGTTTTATTATCACTTCACTGTTACTTTCACATTTATTTATTTTCTGTGACATTACAATTTTTTAGCAAAAAGAAAGTAATGTCAATAGTTTTTGATAATTGTTTTTTTTTAAAGTAGTCAGACTTAAAACAATGTATGGAATTTGGGACACAGCTCATGTGTGTTATTACCATGAGCAGTTGTGTATGTACATGCTAAAATATTTACAATTGTGCCGTGTTGTAATTGGGATAATCTGAATACTGATATCTACATTTTTCATAAAAGCAACATTTTTGCCAGCTTCCTCATTTATAATTATTTTTTTCTTTGAAAATTTTTTTTATTTACAGCACACATTATGATGCATGTGTTTGATTAATAGCTGTTTTCAAACACAGCGTTTATAAGGTGCTGAGAAGGTGTTAAATGGACATTGAAAGTGTTAAAGAACTTCTTGATTTTGAGCTGGGGAAAAATGTTAACACCAAAGAAAGTAAGACAACTGTTGAACCAACAATTTTTTTTGCCAAACTTGTAAATGAAACGGGCAATTCTCTTGCTCATATTTATTAGTTCTCAAATTGTTTTTTATTTTTTTCAGATGACATCACTTGAGATGTTCAATAGAGATAATGAAAGTTCTTGGAAGTTGATGTTTAGGAAATTACTTTGCAGAATAAGGGAATGGATTTGTAAAGATGTGTAATTTGCAGGAAAACTGCATAAATGCATCGACAATGAAAAGAGTCAGCACATTTTTTTTTCTTATTCTTTCTTAATGTTTTTTATGTTCCTGAGTCTATATGTGAGTGTGTGCGTGGTTGTGTTGCCCTTCAACAGACTGACAACCTATCCAGGGTGTACCTTACCTTAACCCCACAGTTGCTGGGATAGGCTCCAGCAACTCAGTGACTCTCAAAGGGCCTAAAAGGATTAAGCTGGTTTAGAAAATGAATGTTTTTAATTGATTCATCTAACTTTTTAAATCAGAGCCTTTTTATGAGATTCCATTATTACTGTTATGAGTTAACATTTTTCTCTTTTTTTTTTTTTTTATAAACAGTGTTTACAAGTATTTGGGAAGTAAAGATAATTTAGAAAAAAATAATCCAAATAGATTGTACATTAGAATAGTTATTTGTTGTCTTGAAATTTTTCTGACTGCCAAAGAAACAAACTCACTGAATCAAAGACTGTGTCAGATGGTCCACAGCAGCTGTTAGAAGTGTCGCTGCTTGCTTCGGGTTTTTCCAAAAACCAAGATGCAAGTTAACATTTCTCATATTCTATTTGTTTTTTGCATTTAGCTCTAAAATTCATTTCCATGATTGGTTGATTCCACTCTTGCCACTCTTTCTTACTCTTTCTGATGTTCTAATAACTGTTGTGTTGTGTCACATTTAAATGATCTGGAAAAGATCTCCAGTGAAATTTCAATTCAATTTTATTTATATATCCCAAAAACACAACCATGGCTGTCTCAATGGACTAAACACCGATATTTAAGCAAAGAATATAAAGTAAATCATAAAAATATAAACATTAGCTGGTTGCTAAACTAGCAACTAGCAAACTTGGCATGTGAGCACAGTAGCTCACATGCCAAAAACGTGTGAGCGCCCCTGTTCTCTTGGTATAGTGAGCTTCAGTGCCACTGTGTCTAGATGATTGCCACTTCCGCGGTGTTTCAGTCGCTCCCTGACCATGTTTGAAAGCTCGCTGTCCCGCATTAGAGGGCAAAAATAAAGACAAGAATAAAATTAGGTGACCTTTTCATTTTATAATTTTTTTGACGAAAATAAGCAAAAACATCAAAGTTCAGGAGGACTCTCCATCACGCAGGGGATCTCTGTCTGGCTGCTAGCTTGTCTCCCAGTAGCCGGCCTAGCGAGCGTCACCGCTTCAGTTCCATGGGCCCTACGACAGAATGTTGCCCAACAGTAACCGAGACGGGTTCAGGAAACCCCACTGCTACAGACATGATGATATTTTGACACCTTGATATTTTTACTTCTCATTCATTCATTCATTCTCCAATCCGCTTTATCCCTTTCGGTGTCACGGGGTTGCCGGAGCCTAACCCGGCTACTCATGGGCGAAGGCAGGGTACACCCCTGGACTGGTCGCCAGTCTGTCGCAGGGGCCACAAACACACACCCATGCACACTCACATTCACACCTACGGACAATTTATAGTGACCAATTAACCTATGAAGCATGTTTTTGGACGGTGGGAGGAAGCCGGAGTCCCCGGAGAAAACCCACGCATGCACGGGGAGAACATGCAAACTCCACACAGAAAGGTCCCCCAGCCAGGACTTGAACCGGGAACCTTCTTGCTGCGAGGCAGGAGCGCTAACCACTGCGCCACCGTGCAGCCCATATTTTTACTTCTCTGCTATTAAAGTAGAATAGTATTGGGTTCTGGCTTTATGGATATATTTTTCATAATTTAAGAGGCTATATTTCCAGTTAGAGATTGCTCTGAGCCATTTTCTTCCTAACTTACGTGTTGCTTGTTTAAGGGAAAGTGTTTCAGCATCAAACCACGTTGTGTTTTGTTTAATAAGCTTAGGTTTAAAATAAGTCTTTACATTTTAATGCAGAATGGGTTTGCAAAGCGTCAATTGTTTTCATGCAGTCTACATTGCAGTTTCTGGAAATAGTTTCTTACTGGATCATCCTTTTCTACAAGTAAATAATTCTTTTATTCATCTTAATTTCCTTTAATAAAAGCCAAATTTTCAATTTTAGTTATAACCTAGTTCATTTTAAATAATAATTATTATAACTGTTTTAGATGCTTGTATGGTTTATCTTGAATGTTTTAGTTTAGTTCACAATGTGATTTTTAAAAAACATTTTTACTTCAAGTGGTTTTTCTTGTCTGATATTAATTTGTTGGCTCTTTGATAAGGCCCACCTTAAGCAATGCTTTGATAACAGGTTTTTGTTGTTTGTTTTTTTCTTTTTGTATATTCCACAAACAAAACAAATGGTGCCCTAATTGCAAGTTGCATTGTCATACCCAGTTTAAATTTTTCAGAAAAGGACAGTAATTGCAGCCTGGAGTTAAAATGTTATTTCCCTTTTTTTCTCAAGAAAAAAAATATAAAAGTGAAGGCATTTAATATTGGAACAAAAATGGCTAAGATCACACCTATTGATGGATCTGCTTTATTAGTAATATTGACTTTTTTCTGTTATCCAGCTTAATACTGGTAACCAGCAAATGTCAGATTTTGTATTTTTTCTTTGTTTTATCAAATGAGACTGTTATAGCAGCCATATCTTCAGATTATTTTACATTATGTGTAGAATTAACCGACATTTACCTAGAATTTACCTACGTTATTTTATTTTGATTATGCACATTTATGGGTTTGACTTTGTTACATTAAACTATCAAAGTTCCACACTTTACTACCATAAACTGATGATGTTTTGGCAGACTGACCTGCTGATGTCCACGCTATGTCATCAAATGTAATGTTGTTTTATTCATCTTGAACTAGATATTCATGTATTAGATTTGCACAACATTCTGGTGAAAAATGTGCAAGCAAGATAGGAAGACCACATTTGCAAGATTGCCACACGGTCAAGGTCATACAAAAGTTTCCTTTTGCTATATCGAGGGAAAACATGCAAATCGCCAAACCTCACACTTTGCCACAAAATCGCGGCCAAGTCAGGGGTCCTGTTTCGCCATCTCATAATAATTTCAAAACTTCTTTTGGAAATCCCCAACACGTGTGTTTTGGTTTTGTTAGGGTATTTAAAAAAAAAATATTTTTGGTTCCATAACAGATTTTGGCCCCACTCATTTTTTTTTATTGTTTTGCCCATCAAGTATGTAATCTTTTTTTTATTGGCCTTTTTTTTGGGTGTTTTTCTTTTCCATTGTTGCGAAAACAATATGGTGCTTGCAGTCAGTGACTGCTGTGGGCCATAATCATTTTGACTTTGTGTGTGGGCATCAAGTTGTATTTTTATGTCCTTCAGTAAGCACCCTGTCTCAGTTTATATCACTTTAGGGGCCTTCCGAAAGTTTAATCTTGCATAAAAACATTACTTTTTCAATATATTTAAAAACACAAGAACCAAAAACTCTCCAGTGGCACTATTGTTAGGATTAAAATCAATACTAGTTTCTATAAAGACATTAAAGTGAAGCTAAAGTTACAAACACTTACAATGAAGAAGTTATCATCCTGCAGTCTCTCCCTTTTCAACAAATGCCCAAATTGACACTGTTCAGCTTGTGAACATAAAATTGTGTTCAGAAAAAATAATGGTTGATGTTATTTGCACGTGTTGACTTGCAACCAAGTACAAAAAACTGGTGCAAATTCGTGTTGCTCAAATGTAATATGTGCGGCCAAGATTAAGATTGCTACATGACCCCCAAATATTTATCCAAGGACACGTATTAACCTAACTGTAACGTTAACCCTCACCCTAACTGTCCATTTGGGTTTGTGAAAAAAAATTCAGCACTGACTCTTTGCACGCATTGAAAAAATTAAGTGCGAAGAGTAACTTCCAAATTAAAAGAAAAAATTAAAAGCACGCTGAGAAAATAGTCTCATTCCATGTTAACCACAGCCATGTTTGTTTACAACAGAACTCTGCTACTTTTTCTATGGCCATTCACTGTATTTTGGATGGTTCTGCATATATTTCACAATGATTTTTTCTGAATAAATGTGTGATGGATGTAAACGTTTGTTATAATCACATGCATTTTTTTCAAGGCCCATGTATACAGTTCAATTCTAATCTAATCTTTGTCACAATAAAGGCATTTTGCACATGTCTGCGCAGCTAGTGATTGGTTCTGGTGCTCTTGTTTAAATATTTGTATAGTCTTATTTGTAGAATAGACTTCACAAAGTTTAATGCATTTTAGCTGTTTTACTGTTGCAGTTATAAAATGCTAAAATGTTGCTTAGAGGGAAACAAAGTCAAGGGAAAAAAAGATGGTTAAGCAATTTTTGGTTCTTTCTGCCTATAGATGTTTTGTTGCTGAGTCATGGCAGACAGGAGAGCGGAGAAGTCATGTGAAGAAGCCAGCAGATCTTTAGCCAGGCGGGAGTACGAGGCGGCCGTCACTCACAGCACGGATGCACTGGTGGTCCTTGCACCCCAAACTCCAACCTCCAGTGCTCCGGGCCTGCAGAGCCCACCATCCCTCTTCTCTGCCGGATCACTTCGCAGCCGTGCCCTACTCTATCGAATTGCTGCCTTTCTTCAGTTGGTGAGAAAAAAACGTGTTTTAAGTGCTGTTGGCTTCTTAACCTCCTCAGAGTGGACAGAATTGATATTTGTGTAAAATGTGATCCCCCTTTTTCCAGGTTTGATTTGTAAGAACAGTCAGTTATATTCTTGTTTTTGTTTTGTTTTTGGATATAGAAGTTACATTTTTTGCATTAAGATTTACAATAATGCCGACACCAATAATTAGCTTTGTTTATTGAAAAAATTTTATAAAAAAGTAAAAAAAAAAAAAAAAAAACATTTCTCAGAAAGCTTTCTTAGTAAATAAAGTAAAACTTCAACATGAATGGCATTCATTATCTTGGTAAGTTAAAACAAAAACGAAATGTGCAGGGGTTCCATGGCACAGTAGCATGTCGTATAAGGTAAATAAATGCTCCATGAAGTTTTATCAAGTTCAGATAAATAAAATAAAGTTAAAAACTATTTGAAAAAGGCGGGAATAATAATTAATAATAAATAAATCATCAGTAGCCCCAGTTAAGCTTTTAATGATCCAACCAAGACACAAAATTAAAAAAAAAATATATATATATATATATATATATAATTTTTTTTTTTTCCCTTCTGCTTTTTACCTTGGGAGTAAAACACTTGACAATGTTTTTAACAATATGTTTTCCAAATGTGCTCTACTGTTTTGGCTTAACAGGCAGTTAAACTGTTAAGCAGCAGAGATTGTTGTGCAAAATGCAAAGTTGTTCTCCAACCAAACGGCTTCTCAAGGGAGCTCACTCAGGACTCATGAGGATGCTCCACAGAAAAACGTTCACGTGTTTTCAAGTCTCTTGAAGCACCCTTCATGTTGGTGCTCAGCAGTGGAGGGAGGGGCCGCAGTTAAACCTGCTCACATAGCAGCCGAGGCGCTTGCGCATTTCTTTCTCACAATGGGAATGACATTCATTCATTTTTAACATCCAGAATTGAGGTTAAAAGACATTTGTGTTCACTTGTTAAAAGTGACAGCCCTAGTTGCTAGTAAGGTGACATGCAGAGGACTGAATGTGTAGTGTGCATAACTATTCAAATTGCGCGGGACAAAGCTGGAGACAGAGGAGCCGCTGCACCTGAGCCAAAATAACCACTTCAATATCGATCCGTTGGATTAAAAAAGGGTGATCCAGATATATGTTAAAATGACAAATATCAGCGCCGATGTTTGTTTGACCCCTACAAGTAACACCTTTTTTCACAACTCTAAAACAGTTATGGTCTAATACAGAAATGCCACAAGACCAACTTTTTCTTCATTTTTTTGCCGACAGAAAAATTATGATGAAGCAGATGAAGACTGCAAACATGGTAAGTACATGTTTTACTTATGGCAGTACTAAAAGAAAGCTGCTGTTTGCCTTCAGAAAACTGGATAGGATTCTTTATACAAGGTTGTTTAACCCTTTGGAAGTAAGCCTCACCTAAGAGCATCTTGCCAAGCGGCTATGACATCAACATAATCAAACTAGGTTGAAAATAAGCTTCAACATGTTTTAAAACTCTGTGATTGAGTTTTTATTGAGTGAAAAAAAGAATAGGCCAATTACTTGAAGTTTCTAAACTAGAATGTTTTTTTAATACTTTAAAAATGAGGCGGAAGACAAATGACAATCAGGCACTCAAGCTGATTTTACATGAGGAGGAGGAGGATCAAGTGTTGGCTTCAGCGCCATCCTCTGAAAACCCTGATGGTGACCATACCGACAAGGCTAACTCTGACTTTTTTGGGGGAGCAGAAGGAGAGAGGACTTTTTCATTTTCGCAAAAGATCGCCACGGCCTTGAAATCCTGACCTTTTTGAGGTGCGGAGCAAACGAGCCCCTTACTACTGGCCAGGGGTAGCTCCAGGATTTTTCTCTGGGGTTTCTTAGTGACTGGAAGGAGTTGCTCATTTGTTTTTATGGAAGATGTTTTTATGTCCAAGATGAAAAATAAAAGTAAGGCATATTCACACGATGCTAATTGATACCAGATTTAAATTACTTGTCTTGTCAATAGATTGCACTTTTTAACTGTTAAAGTCTAAAGGAGAAAGAAATGTTGAAGTTTGGTAGGCAAACTAACGATTTATTTAAGAAGAGCAGTTCAGTCCATGGGGTTACCGGTGTCAACCGCATCTCCTTTGCCACGTGGCAAATTTGCTTTTTGAGCATTAGTACCAGCGTTTTTGATGGCCAAAACGCCGTTCTGTACGCCCCTTTTCCTGGCAATTTATGATACTTTAGCTCAACACCTGTCCAAAGAAGTGTTCATAAGCTTGACGCCCCAGCCGTGTGTGGGAGGAGCTACTGTCTATGTTTGAGACAATGGAACTAGCTTGTCCACACTTGTCCACTTCTGTCTTTGGTTTTACGTTTTATTTTAGAGTCTGTCTTATATACTTGAGTTGTTTATATACAGTAGTAAAGCCACTCATCAGTGCCACAGCTTCAAATCAAAGATGAAATGAGTGAACAAGGTAAATGTAGTCAATTTGTGACCTAAAATGTTGGAGTTTCCAAGGGTCAAAGTGTAGCCCACAAATAGCTTACAGACTTTGGAAGTCAATTTTAAAAGTTGTGGGAAAGCTTTTTAGTTTAAAAAAAAAGTATGTTTTTTTTTTATCTGTCTTTTGTTGTTGGATCTGCATTTCTTTGTCTTCTATCACAGTCCTGGCAGAAGAAATTGCTCGGGGAGATGGCTCACTACAGGCTAGTTTGCGCTCCATGCTGTTGGATGGCAGCCTGCAGGAGGTCGCCAGCATCCTCTCTAAAGCCTTGTATGGAGAGCCAATGGTATGATTAAAATACACTTCACTGATTTTTTTGCACAGGGAGACACTCCACAATTTGTTTTGTTTTTTTCCACATAATGGTCTCACTGTCCCACATGCCTTATTTATTGGGGCCAAACCCAAAGAATTCTAAAAGAAAACCCTTTTCATTGTAGCATCAATTTCAACTTTCTGTGGGTATAATGAACACGACGTTGCTCAATAGATGAGCAGCACCAACTAGCCATAGTTGGTAGTAGGCAGTCAGATGTTGCAGGTGTTTCTCAAAGTGTCATCAGCGTTTGTGACTGACCCAGCAAAGACACCGCTGTGTTTGTTTGTACTGGACACAAGATCAGGTAATCTGGACAATGCAACAATGGTCTACCATCTTGTTCACTGATAAGTGTCACATCACCTTGCACAGACATGATGGTTGTCAGCGGAGAAGGCAAGAAGAGCGATGCGTCGAGAATGGTCCCAAAGCTTTGGTGGAGGAGATGCAACATTCTGAGCGGGCATCACCAGTCAGCGCAAAAGCCATTTGGTTATTGTAGATGGTTCTGTCACTCTGCATGTTCTTACCTCAGAGACATCATAAAGCCATCATCATTCCCCAATTCCACCAGCACACCCCCAACTTTCTATTCATGGATAATAATGCTCCACCACATGGTGCCAGAATTGTCACAACTGGGCTTCATGGAAGCCTGAACGCTTCAGGTGATATAGCCATCAATGCCCCCTGACCTGAACCTCACAGAACATGTCTGGGACCAGCTGACTGGATGATCGGACCCCACCCCCAAGTGACCTGGCAGAACTGCGTGTAGCACTTGTGCTAGAGTGGAATAAATTGTCTCAGAACAACATTATGAGTTTAGTGAGGAGCACGAGAGGTTGCTGTCAAGCTGACATTTTCGCAAATTATGGAAATATCTACAATTGACATGGTTAATTTTTGATATTTAGGGCTATCTTTATTATTGTCTTAACTTTTGGGGTAATCAATATCAAGCTATGGAAAAATGTGCTTTTTCTCATTGATTATTAGTACAATCAAAGGGAACTTTTACAAATGTCATTAAAATTCAGACCAAATAGGAGAAGCACTGATGTAAATAACAAAGTATCTAACTAATTGTGAGTAGTGTATTTGTTAATGCAGTTAAAAAGGAGACTTCTTGTTGTTGAGGTCACAGCTTTGCTTCCTGTCTGATCTCATAACTTTGTCAGGTCTTCATGGTGTTAAGCTGTCAGTGACATTTTTAGCCAATTATTAAGATTTGTCTTGAAGTTCTTCCTAATATTTTTTCTTATCTTGTATATTTAACCACAGCAATACATTATAAGGGAAGTTTTGATTCTGCATCATACTTTTAAAGAAAATCTGCGAAAGGTGAACCGTAATATAGCAATAAACTACTGTATACAGATTGTTAGTTAGAAGCTTTTGTCTCTTCACTCACCTGTCGTCTTTAAACCATTTTAAACTGCTTGTTATAGAATTTGTCAATATTTATATGGTGCAAATGGTCTTTCTAATTTTTTTATGATTCCTTGGTCTGCATTTTAACAGAGGTCTATGATGGCTGGCAGTTCCGACCTCCTCCCAGAGGAGTCACCAGCAGTGAGGAGTACACCTTGTGTAAGAGGTAAAGTTCTGAGCTCTTAATGAAAAAACAATCACTTTATAAACTAAATAACATGTCACCACCACTGCTATGGTGGTGCTATGGAACTCCAGAAGAAGCCTCAAACTACATCAAAACTCACAGAGCTGTAATAGTCACTTTTTTTTTTTTTTTTTTTGGTTCTTACCATTTTTTTAACTTTTTAACTTTAAAAAAAAAAAAATGATTTATGTGCTCTGAATGTTAGAACATGGAATGAAACATTGCTAATCTAGCAATTCCAAAACTATTAGCCAAACAATTTATTTGAGACCTTCAGTTTTCAGTTTTGGTTGAAGTTGTAGTTTGATTTCCCCCCCCCCCAGGTTTTTGGAGCAGGGTCTTTGTCGGTATGGGGCTCAGTGTACATCAGCTCACTCACAGGAGGAACTAATGGAATGGCAGAAGCGTTATGCGTCACGACTCATTCGCCTCAAACAACAGCAGGAGAGCAAACACTTCACAGAAAACTACATGGAAACTTTGATAGAAAAGTGGATTAACTCTTTTTCTCCAGAGAAAGTGGTGAGTTGTTTTGTGGCACATCCAAGCGGAAAAAAATATCTGCAAAATAACAAAAACACAAACATGTTACTAAAATGACAATTTACAGTTTTAGAGTGACATTTTCTTATAGTTTTACTTTTTTTTCCTTTTAGATGACACCATTTCTACAATTGTACATTTATACAATTTATAAAGCTGTTTTTTTGTTCTTGCAGCTAAGTGACAGTTTGGAAGGAGTAAATGTAGAGACTAGCTCCAGTTTATCAGTTACTGTCACCACCAAAAAATCCTCCCACTCTTGGATATTCTCTTTGTTGTGCAGGGTAAGATAAAACCGTCTGCTGTCTTTGTCCAACCATATCCAAAGTAAAAAAAAAAATTCCATGAAGAAAAAAGTGTGTCTGCATGATGTTTGTGATTTAAAATGATAGTAAATATAGTCATAAATAATATAGTCATTGAATCATCTGTCGATTTTGATCACTTTATTGTTTTACTTTTTTCTTAACAAGCCACCAAGAAAACTGTACCGCATTGCTCTGCTCTATGATGCCCATCGACCACACTTCTTCATCACAGATGTGTCAGCTGGGGAGCGCCTTCAAACTGTTCCCAAAGGATGCCAAGAGTGGACTCCTGGAGAGGAAATAGCAGGTTTGTTTGATATTTTGGCCAGGAATACAGTCTGATTTTTTTCTTTCTAAATATGTGTTAAAAGTCCCATCAGTTGTCACGCACCTGAAATTTGAACTGAAATTTGTTCCCTACATATGATCCATCTCCTGAGAGTGGTGAGCTGCAGACACAGCCATACTCGGGAACCATTTGATGGTTTATCCCCCTCAAATCCAACCCCTTTATGCTGAGTGTCAAGCAAGGAGCCATCGGGTCCCATTTTTAGAGTCTATTGTCAGTAATGAAGTACCATAACAAATTATAGTTCAAATTTCAGTATTTAATTACAATTATTGGCCTATAGAAACCCTTGTACCTTTGGTTTTGTAGGCTCTGACATTTTCTCTCGGTTAAATGAAATGAAATGGAGATTAATTTAAAACAAAAAAGAGTGACTATTGCATACGTGCATGCATGTGTGCACAGAGTTAGGGATTGGTCAAAGTACAGACATGCCCTCATTGCTACAGTCACAATGCTGTCCAAACTGGCTCAAACATGAGATGAAAAGAGACGCTGCAAGGAGTCTTGTCATCCCCGCGAACAGCAGATGAACAGCAGCCTAGAGACCTGCCCATGTACTGATATGACGGTTAGGAAGGAAAAGACTCTAAAGCCGCTCTTTGGTGTGAAAAACGAGCCGGCACCTGACTTTGAGCAGTGTCATAGACCACAAATGTTTGAAACTTACTTTTACTTCATTTTTCACACTGTTGTCTAAATTCAAATGAAGCCAGATTATGTCTTGAGCCATGTTCATACCTTGCACAAGGCTAAAAATATAGTTATTTTATTTCTTGTTATTTTATGTATATACCTTTACTTCACCACAGCAGTCCTATTGAGATTTAAAAAATCTCTTTTTCAAAGAAGCTCTGTTAAATGAAAGACAAAAGGATCTTGTTTGTACGAAGCTGTTCTTCCCTTGAGAATTTGTAAATGAGGAAAAAAAAAGTAAAGTAACGAGAAGTGAATATGAGTAAAGTAATTTAATTACAATTTTAATCAAGTAACTAAGTTAAATAATCAATTACTTTTTAGAAGTAACTTACCCAATACGGCCGACTGCTAAATTAAAAGGCCCAATTCAACAAAGTTAAAAAAACAGTCAGCGAGGAAACCAAAGTAGTGTGCCACTTGAAAAAAACGAAATCTGCTATTCACAGAGAAAGCCAAGAGTCTTCCTTGAAATATTGATTTACTGTGACAGCTGTTGTTCCCACATACTAAGCCCACTCTGCATATATTGTGGCAACAGACTTTCTTATATTTCACGTGTGCTGCTATTAAAGTTGCATTCACTTTTAATATTTAGGAAATCCAAGTTTATGTTGGTTTTTATTTTCTGTCACACCTTAAAAGCCAGACAAGGCGGAAGTTTGCACCCAGTTGTTGACCTCCACTCTGATGTTTAAGGGAAAACCTGTATCACATTTTCATGGGTCCAACACAAATCTGAGTTGAAGTTGAAGCCATCTGCAATCATTTTACAGAGAATGAAGATTCAATAAAGTAAAGTTGCTGATTAGTGGAAGTTGTTGCTGATTTTTAAGAATTTTTCCTACAGCAAAGCTAAATTAGGCAGACCCATTTTATGAAACTTTAGTTCAGAAAATACTCTGTGTTAAAGAGAACTACACAATGACTTGAGATTGAATTGAATATTCGGTTAATCTTTTTTCCCCTGCAAGTTCATCTGAATTGAGTTCTCAGTGTCATCATGCCATTCCAAAACAAAATGCGTTGTAATCTTGCCTTTATTACATTTTTATAAATCAGAAACAACTTTTACAAATCAACAACTTTTTTTTTTACAGTTTGTAGAAACAAAATTTCATGTAGTAGAATTCAAATTTGGAAAATAGATTTTTTTTTGGAAACCAGAAAACGAAAAATGTGAAAGGCCAACTTCAGCCTCACACACACCGGTCAATGAAAATATAGACTTGTTTTTTAGGTCTGTGGCCTAAAAAAGGCTTGGTGCCACTGTGCTAGTTAACTCGTGCTTTACGTTGGCATCAGTTTAGCTTTTTGAGCAGCATCAGTAGAGGTTTGATTTCCTTATGGAAAAATTTAAAAAGGCTTTGATGTTCATTAAAAGTGAGCTTCTTGTGGAGACATTTGTGTTTGTCCAAAACGTTATATGACATCCACTCAGTTAGAATCTTTGCCTTTTTTACAGGTGCACCAGACAATGGACTTGATCACTGCATCTACAAGGTGGCAGTGGGTTTCAGCACAGAGATCTTTGGTACCTTCAGGCAAACCATTGTTTTTGATTTTGGGTCTGAGCCTGTTCTCATGCAGCGGATCATGGTGGATGCTGCCTCAATTGAAGGTATTAGTTGGAGACAATTTTACAATCAGATCATTAAGTTTCTAATGAATACTAAGAATTAAATGATATAAAATAGTTGTATAATGTAGCTCTTATACATTAACATTAAACACATTTGTTAGTTGATTCTGTAGTTCTTGTCTCCACAGATCTAGAACACCTGTTGGCAGCAAGGCAGCAGTTGCTGATAACTGCAAAGCGCTGGGACTCTTCTTGTAAAACTATTGTAGAGTTCTGTCCCAATGAGACAATGGGTGAGCTTGAACGCAGCCTCCTTTCCCGCTATCAAATACCTCTGTCGGCTGACCAGCTCTTCACCCAGTCGGTCTTGGACAAGACTCTGACCAAAGACAACTACCAGGCTCGACTGCACGACTTACTCTACATTGAGGAAATTGCACAATATAAAGAAGTTAGCAAGTAAGTGTATGCAAACTTGTTAAGGTTGTTTTTTATTTTTTTTTACCAGCCATAAAATCAATCTGAATACACACTAAGTTTAAAGACCTACTCAGATGAAAATTGTGTTTTTGGTGTTTTTAACATGTTCTTACAGCTTTGTCTGATAGAAGAGGACATGTATAATGAAAATTAAGCTTAAAATAACGTTTGAGTATTTCTTAATTACATTTTTTGTGAATCAGGTGCAGATGAAAACATTTTGTGTGTAGAGGTTGTATTTGTTACATAGAATACAATCGGTGGGCCACACCCAGAGGGTGCAGAGGGCCGCCTCCTCTCCATTCTGATACATCCACTTGTAGACAGTAGATCCATGTGTGTGGTTTTTTTCTTCATCTGAGCTGCCATCTCACTGAATGACTGGTTAGCTCCGATAATGCTGGCCATTTTTGTTGCACCTGTAATGTTAGGTTGAGGTGTGAGGGACTGTAAGCTAGTGGGAGATCAAGTAAACAGATTGTTCAGTTACAGGTGATGGAAGGGCGAGTAAGGTTACTCCTTGCCAACAGTCTCAGCCCACAACTCAGATGATTTTGACTATAAACAGCATAATTGCTATTAAGACCACTGTAAACAATTTAACTACAAATCAAAAGATGATCGGAGTGAGTCTTTAAAGACCGTCTGCACAAAAAAATGTATTTAACCTGAGTTGCAAAGAATCAGACTTTAGGTTATTTGGATGTAGTTACAGACACATTGTCATTTATTAGGTTGTTGCTCTGTAGTTTTGACTGAATTGGCCAGAGAGCTTTATTTGCATTTCACCTTAAATACACAAAGCAACGCTACAGTGTTGATAGCCCATCAATCATTGACTAACCTTTCTTTTGGGAAGTAATGTTAAAAAAGTAAACAGTTAAAAATAAAGACAAACCTGGTCCAGTTCTTCACTCCATTTTCACCTCTTACTTTGACATCAGCTCAGTTATATTCACTGGAAATGCAGCAGTATGAAACGTTAACATACCACAAGGTGTCAGTCTTGAGCCTTGTACATTTGTAGTGTGAGGGAAAGGAATTTGTGTGTATTTCACACGCTTCACTCAGATTGCCATTTAGCAATGTTTCGGAAGTAACTGTTTACCTTTTGTAAGGCAGCAGTTCAAGTGTTTATGCTGTTGTTTATAAGGTGTGTATCAGCAAACCTTTGCAGCAGTCGGAGCAGTTTGTGCTCATTTTCCACCAAATCTGAAACTAGTGCTATTGGATGAGTCGAGGTATTTGACATGGAAACAAACAAAATAATTGGATTCATTGTATTACTACTACCAGTAGCAAATTCTATTAATCTCTATTCCTTCTGCATTTGAATTATCTCTGATTATTTTTGTTTGTAGTAGTGATAGATTTTAAAGAAAAATTTCAAAGTAACATTTTGATTCTTTTTTATGTGCAAACTCTGCAAACTGTGTATTGACTTGACAAAGAAAAGTTAGCTTATACAGAAAAAAAAAGAAGTTCTAAAGTAATAGTAAGAGGAGTACAAAGAGTAACAAATACGTTTTCAAAATAATACTTGCATAATGGAAAATTTAAAACTGAACAAATGAAATGACCTAATTTAAAAACAAAAACAAGCTTTGGGGGGAAAAATACAACGTAAGGTTTGATCGAAGATTAAATTGTGCTTCTTCTAAAAAATGTCCGCTCGTGAGAATTGTATAATAACAAGAAAATGTGTTTGAGTCCCAGAAAAACTTCAACTGATAAAAGCATATGTTCTGTGGAATTCATGTAAATGCTTAAGCATGCACAACAATCGTAACGTTCTTATTCAGTTTCAAAATCAGTCAGTCAGTCAGGCAGGAATGATACAAATACAAAATCGTAGCAGCCGAATCGCCGGCCGGCAGCAGCTCTGACTGGACGGTGTATAAATGTTTCTGCACGGCAGGCGTCCATATCAAGTGACACCGAACGCCCAGTAGTCTTTCTGTCTTCCTGCCTCATCCACTGGACTGTCACCGCGCAACCTGACGCATGTCTACTTTTAGAGAAAAAAATCGTCCGGTCGCTATAGAATTTGAACTTTTCTTAAAATCTCCCTAGCCCTTGCATGATGTGTAAAAAATGTGACTGCCGCCTTCCGATTACAAATGCTGCCACGCAGCCACCTGCTGAATTTGCTGAAGTACTTGCATGTAGGTCGCTGTTTAGTGGCATTTTGGGTTATGTGACCGTAGCATTAAACACCAGCACTGTTTACCATTCTTGGCTTCTGTATTTTACATACTTATTTCATTTAAATAACAATTACTGTTCTCATTTGGAAAGAGGTGTTGTCCAGCCTGCGATTCAAATAAACAGCAGATACCAGCTTGTTGAATGATTATTAAGTCTATAACTTGAATCTACCAGTCAATTGATTAGAAACCTGTTGCTTAGCCCACTGAGTTACAGCCACGCCTCTTTACGAACTATAACCTGAGGGCTTTCTGGAGTTGTGTTACACCACTGGTTTATACATGGAAATGCAGAGTAAACTATCTTGCTTGTCAATCATCCACTAGAATACATTATCATATTTCTTCCTATTTCATCATTTCAGATACTGCAAAGACCACTGACTTCTATTTAACTAAACCAGAACTGAACTGACTTTTATTTTTTCTCAGTTCCTTAAATGTTTTTTTTATCTGATTATTTTTCATCAATTTTTAAGACCTGTCTTATTTAGGAACTTCATAATCACACTTAAATTTTCATGAATGCAGCTTGTAGGGTAGGTGACTTTACCTATGAACTTTTTTTTTTTCTAATCCTCATTTCCAGGAATTTTTAGTTAAAATGGTGGTTTTTCTCAGTCTTTCTTTTGAGTTTTCCTACCTTTAATATGGAGAATCTCTGTCCTTTTTGTCCCATCTTCTGACAGATTTAACATCAAAGTGAATCTTCAGCTGGTCAATAGCTTCATGCTGACTGGCATTTCTGTTGGAGCCAAGTATGCGCAGAATGGACAACTCTTTGCACGCTTCAAACTCACTGAAACGCTTTCTGAGGTAACTCAATCAACTTAAGTGGTGTTTTCTATGCATACACTGCCACATTATAACAGGGTTAATGTCTCACTCAGTGCTTTGACGATTTCAAAGGCATGTTCAATTTTTTTTTTTAAAGACTATTTAGTGGTTTTCTTCCTTTTGCAAGGACACACTGGCTGGACGGTTAGTGATGACCAAGGTAAACTCAGTTTTGCTGCTACCATTGAGCCGTGATGGGGTTATCAGCCAGCCACCTCCTGGGGTCAAAGAGCGTGTTTATGAAGCTGTGATAGAGGAGAAGACCAAGGAATACATCTTCCTTAGGATCTGCAAAAACTGCTGCGAGGAGCTGGGCCTGCAGTCTGACAGAGAATTGCAGGTATGGGTTAAGACTCATCAAACTACCTGGTTCCTTTGTTATGCTATCGCCATTATGTTGTAGATTAATAGAAGATTTTTCAGTGAACATTATGGCTGGGTTTTAAATATGATGATCAAAATGAGCTTTACCTTAACCCATAAGGACCCAGACCCATTTTTCCTTAAAAATCCAATGATATGGAATATACCACAAACCAAGTAGACCATAGAACACATTTCTGATATTTTTCTGTTACAGCGATGTCACAGTGGGTTCTTATGGGTTAAATGGGTTAAATGGCAACATAAATTCATCAAACATGTGAATAAGAATTCTTCTGATGCAATTTTTTTGTGTTCTTTGCTAGCAAAAAAAATATCTTTTGTTAGATTTGATGATTTTATCAATGAAAAATATGCCTATTCTTGAGTTTACTTTATTGTTTATTTATTGTTTTTGTTTATTTTATTTTTCAGATTATTAGATGGATAAACAAGCTGCTTGTCTTTCCTTTGTTTCAGGTGGAGCTCCAATTTCAGCTAAATCGACTGCCACTATGTGAGATGCACTATGCGCTGGATCGAATCAAAGACAACTGCATCCTCTTCCCTGATGTTACCATGGTTCCTACCATCCCCTGGAGCCCCAACAGGTATGAGCTTTACAATGTGTACAGTCCCACAGATGCACCAATTCTGACGTTAACATTTTTGAGTACCTGCAAGTGTAGCATTTTTGAGCAGAGTATTTATGTTTTAAAAACAGCATCAATTTAAAGCCAACAATTATTTTGAAAATAAGAAATACTCTTGTAAGCATGACATGTTGGTGCTGCTGGTTGTTCCACTTCTTGCTGATATTGTATACACACTATGCACACATTTTTGTATTGTAAACAGGAAACTTTTGAAAACCCACTTCAATGAAAATGTAGATTTTGGTGTTTTTAACTTGTTCTTGTTGCATTTTTCTTACGGTGGAGGACATACAGTGGGGATCGAAAGTTTGGGCACCCCAGGTAAAATGTTATATTATTGTGCGTAAAGAACCAGGCACGCCCCCACGTGGTGGCCAGAGGTGGCACTGGTCACCCTCATAAAGATGCTGGCCACCCCTGAGAAAAAATCTACAATTTTAAATTTTTATTAACATTTGTGTACTGTCAACACAGTCCAGCATTCTTTTTATTTTTAAATGTCAAAATCTTTCAAAATATGACAAAGAATAAAAAAAATTATAAATGTTCAAAAATATTTAATCAGGCGCATACAGACCATGGGTCCTTCGAAGAGAACTTAAGTCGGAGTATGGAGACGGGAGTTCCTTTTTAAATGATGCACATTGTACAAGAAGAGGCGGGATTTTCAGAAGATGGAGACAGTCGGCATCAAATCGTCACTAAACAATAAATGAAAACTTGCTTCAGTTTAACATTGAAGTTATGGTTTTCTTCTCATTTTTTTTAGACAAATGCGATCTTTTATTTTGATAAATAAGGTGGAAGATGAACGTCAATCAGACAGCTGTAGTGCAGAGCACAGGTCGTGCTGTGGGGGCGGAGCAAAACGGAGCTGTCAACAATCCTACAACGAGGAAGCCGGTCAACTTTTTATTTCGGGATGGGGGCTGACATGTATTGTCTAGAACAACGAGCACCGGTGTTGGCCAGAAATTTATGGAATTCCGCGGTTCACCGCAAAAGTCCCACCTGCTGTTGTTGCAGGAGACAGACTAGCAGTTCAAAGTAAGCAGACACACCTCCACCTGTGAACAGATTCCAGCCGAGCAGAACACCTGAACTCTAGCTGCATCAAACTTCTCCAACATTTTTTAACAAACACAATAAGGAAAATTTTATAGAAAAAGATAAAGCTTCTAAAAGTTAAAATCAAAACCAAAAAACTATTTCAAGGAAAAATGTCAAATGGACTGTAATGCTCTTAGGAGATAAATTCTAATTTTATGGGCTGCCTGATTATTAGAAACTCCACAGTTTTGTCTCTAATGGAGCTTTTGACAAATGTAGAAAAGCCAAATTGTAAATAATTGTGTATTTAAAGAAGGCATTTTGGCTGCTTCTGTTTGTAATGTTTTTGAAAAATATTGTACCATAAATAAACTCAAATTGTACATAAATACATATATTTCCATGAGAGATTTGGGTTGCTCAGGTTTAAGTCTGTTCAACTAGTTCAACTAGCTGTTGTCACTATGCACTTTGAGAGGAATAAGTTCGACCCAATGTTCATAAATTGCAAAAATGACCCAAAAGGTTTGCTAGAAACATGTCTATTTAGGTGGCACTTCGTAGCCACCATATTTGGAATCTTTCTAGTCTGGATCCAACAATCTAAACAAAAATCTAAAGTCACATTTCACTTTTAGGTGTTGTAGAATGAACAGCTGCATTGTGATCAGATTGCAGCAGATAAATAACTATCTTTTAGTCATTGTTCAAAATTTTGGGGAATTTATATTATTTGATACTGCTGCAATGGCTGGATCTTAGAACACAATGGTATGTATATTGTCTGTTCTCTAGGAACACTGCAGATCATCTTAGATCTTCCAAGCATTAGCACAAACTATTTTTGTGCACAGGGTACGTGAATGTTTGTTGTTACGCACAGTTGACTTGATAACCCTTGGCCACCCTGCTTTTTGCTCTGGCCACCCTGTGGCCACACCAAAAAAAAATCTGTGAGCATCACTGGAAAGAACCCAAGGAAAGATTGAAAAACCCCTTAAAGGCACCAGTTTACACAAGACATTCTTTTAATATGTTAAAAACATGTGCTATATTTCCATTATTTACCCTTTTAAAATAACAGAAAACAAATTAATGGGCAAAAGTTTGGGCACCCTGCAGAATTTATATTATGCACTGACCCCTTTGGAAGAGTTTAGACCTGACAGTCATGGATTTTTTCACATTTAACATTTGCAAAGAGCAGGTGATTTCAGTCTCAGAGATTTGAAATAATCTGAGTCATGTGACCTTGCCCCAACAATCAGCATCATGGGTTCTTCCAAGCAGTTGTCCAGAACAATGAAACTGAAAATAGCTGATGCTCACAAAGCAGGAGAAGGCTATAAGAAGATAGCAAAGCATTTTCAGATGCTAATATCCTCTGTTCAGAATGTCATTGGGAAATAACAGTCAACAGGAACAGTGGAAGTTAAAACAAGATCTGGAAGACCAAGAAAAATCTCAGACACAGCAGCTCGCAGGATTGTGAGAAAAGCAAATCAAAACCCACGTTTGACTGCAGCATCCCTCCAGAAAGACCTGCAGACTCTGGAGTTGTGCTGCACTGTTTTACTGTCAAGAGATACTTAATAATAATAGTGGATCTGATTTATTTGCGCATTTCCAAATGCTCAAAGCACTTACAATGTATATCCATTATTCATTTACACCTCATTCATACTTAGTGACGGTAAGATACAGATGTAGCCACTGACAGAGGCGTGGGTGCCAGGATGCGTCAAAAGGCCCCTTGATCATCACCTGTCCATTCATGTGCATTCATACACCAGTGGAGCCACACACTGGTGTGGGTAAGGAGGGTAAAGTGCCTTGTTAAGGACACAACAATAGTTGGCTGGAGGGAGCGGGGATCGAAACGCCAATCTTTCGGTCATTGGCAAAACTGTTCAACCACATGAGCTACTGCCACCCCATCTTGTACTTGTACAAATACAGTCTCAATGGAAGAGTCATCAGAATAAAACCTCTTCTACGCCCTCACCACAAAGTTCAACGTTTGAAGTTGACAAATTAACATATGAACGAGCCTGATGCATTTTGGAAACAAGTTCTGTGGACCCATGAGCTTCAAATTGAACTTTTTGGCCACAATGAGCAAAGGTACGTTTGGAGAAGAAAGGGTTCAAAGTTTAATGAAAAGAATCTCTGGCCAACTGTTAAGCATGAGGGTGGATCAATCTTGCTTTGGGCTTGTATTGAAGCCAGCGGCACAGGAAACATTTCACCAGTAGAAGGAAGAATGGATTCCACAAAATTTTTAGCAAATTTTGGACACTAACTTGATGGCATCTGTGAAAAAGTTGAAGTTGAAGACAGGATGGCTTCTACAAATGATAATGATCCTAAACACACCTCAAAATCCATACTGTCTTACATTAAGAGACAGAAACTGAAGGTTTTACAGTGGACTTCCCAATCACCTGACCTCAACATCATTGAAAATCTATGGATAAACCTGAAAAGAGCAGTTTGTAACAGACATCCCAGAAATCTCAAAGAACTGAAAGACTTTTGTAAAGAAGAATGGATGAAGATATCTCAAACAAGAATTCAGAGACTGTTGGCTGGCTACAAAAAACATTTACAAGCTGTGATGCTTGCCAATGGGGGCAGTACAAGGTACTAACTCTGCAGGATGCCCAAACTTTTGAACATGCCACTATTTTGTTTTTTTTTTCTATTTTGAAAGGGTAAATGATTGAAATAAAGGCTAATTTTTATGCCACATTAAAAAATATCTCATCTGTAAACTGATTCCTTTAGGACATTTTTAAACCTTTCCTTGGGTTCTTTATGCACAATAAAACATCATTTTACCTGGGGTGCCCAAACTTTTGATCCCCAATTAATTAATTCCTATTAGCTTTCTTAGCTCTTTCTCCATCAGGGCTTCAGCATAAGGTGTCTTTTAATTTTGCTTGTTTTAGCTGTCGATAAAATAAAGCTATTTTATCAAACTGGGACCAATGTGTGAATTTAGACTTAGTTAAATGTAACAACGTGTAGTTTGTAAACTTTTTATTGGCTGCACAGCTTGGACAAATCATCAGCATGCACTCACCATGTCCAAGGCCATGCCCACTTGACACTTTAAACAATCAATAACCAACCACATCAATAAACTGTGAAGTAACGCAGCGCAATTTATACCAGTAATTTTTACAGCCCTTTAGCAGGGATGAAAGTAATTGGTTATTTGGTAATACTGAGTTACTTAACTTATGATACAGTTAATAACACCGTTATACTTGAACAGGGTTAGTCCCCACACCGTTAGGGAGGAAATCTGAGCAAATCTACCATGTGCATTTGTTCATTTTTCTGCTGTGTTTTGCTGGAAAGATGCTCATCCATCGCAGACCATCGAAATGCATTCATTGCCATTCTATTATTACTATTATTTATTTTTAAAGCTTATGCAGTCTTTGTAAAAGCAGTATCAGTCCAACCCGTCATCATTAACTACTTAATCGTGTCAGCTTCAACACTGGTTTTAGCTATCCTTGTATTTTCTTTGCATCTTTTTTTCAGCATCGCTTTTGTTTCTATTTTTTATCTCCTTCACATTTTTTTTAAATATCATTATTTTGCGGTCTTTTTGCCAACAACGTGTCATGACAATCCCTCCTAAATATGTAAAGGTTAAATAAATAACTGTGTGCACAATAGTTGTTGTAATTCAGAACTTTGTTCTGTTAAAGCTGGTAGCATGAACAAACTTACTGCCACGTTCACCATCTATTTATTTTTACAAGACAAACTATAATTTATGATTGTAATAGATGTAACTCCTTAAATGACACTGGCTGTCACAATGTAGATGACATTTATTTAAATTGTCCTCTGAGGGAGCGATGACTGAATGAACTTGTCAACCTCACCAATCAAAATCCTGATGCTGAGAGCCAAGGAGGCCCTGTTTGAAATGGCTGTAGAACAGCCCGCCACACAGTCTTAAGATGATCACTCTTCCAGTAGGCTACTGGATCCAATAACCATGTCTCCATTCTCTTCATGCTTGCAGACAGTGGGATGAACAACTGGATCCTCGTCTCAATGCCAAGCAAAAAGAAGCCATCCTGGCCATCACAACACCCATCTCTATCTCTCTGCCCCCCATCCTCATCATTGGACCCTACGGTACCGGCAAGACCTTCACTCTGGCACAGGCTGTCAAGCACATCCTTCGCCAAGACAACAGCAGGTTTGTGTCCTTTTCTTTCCCTTGAACCTTTGATCATTACTGAGTGGTGGCAGGAAAATCAATGGATTTCAACATTTTTATAATAATGTGTTAAACTATAAAATGTCTTTTTGGTATCATAGTTGTTCTGTATTTTATTATACTATTATGTATAAAAAGACATTGATTTTAAAATAATATGTGCTTTGGTTGGTGGATAGTAGCACCTTGAGTGTACTAGGATGGGAGGAACTGAATGTGAAGGACCAAAAATGCAGGAGACTAGGCTTGGTGACAGAAACTTAACATTTAATAAATAGACAAAAACCCTTGTGTATGATTGGTCTCTGTCAGTCAGTGGCACTTGACTATGCAATACGCTACAGCATAGCAGTTGTTCTCCTCCCTTTGCTCATTTTCAGCTTGTTTCTTTTGTTGTTTAGATTTTTCTGGGACCTAACACTCATTTTTATGTCATCCTCACCGCTCTTGTGGAGTATAAAGGCAACCATCAAAAACAACTAACTTTAAAGGGTGGAGTGATGAACTCATGTAAAGTCTACGGAAAATTAAAATATAACAAATATTTTTTTTAATTTCAGATTTTCCGGTTTCCAGCTTTCAGGGAAGCAATAGGGCTGCTTGTGTTGGGGGAGAACAGCTGTTAGTTATATAAGGCTGCCTGGAGTAGATGGAATTAAAATAAATTTAGTCATCATAAAGGCAATTTTGAAGAATAGAGGGCCTTTTAAGACTTGAGCATAGTAAGCTACTTTTATACTTGCAAGTCATGCAAAACAATCTAAACCATTAAATTATATTGATATATTTTTTTATTTTTTTTATTTTAAGATTCTTTGACTTCTTGGATTAAAGCTCCTGAATTGCAAGATTGTTTGGTTGCAGTTTTTGTTTTCGTCCTGATGAAGACTTTACCTGCATGTAAATTCTTTAAAGAGAAATACTGTCTCATAATCATACAGCTTTTTTTTCAATAATACTAAGGAACTCTTATTGTTTTATTGTCTGCTGGATTGTTGTAACCGAGGGTCTCCTGTACTTAAGCAGCTGCACAAGTACAAAGATAACGTTTATTGTACAACAACTTCTTAATCTCCCGAGACCCAAACTCTTTTCATGGCATTTCATGCAAAACTTTTTCAAGTATTTTTAATTGGTTTGTAAAGTAATTGACCTTGAAGCCTGGTACTGAATAATAAGAATTATTTTTTTACATCATGGACTTTCTAAGAAAAATGCTTTCCACATCTAATGACTTTAGTTTTGAATTTGGATCGATGTACAATAAACTGCTAACTGTGATGTCCACAAATTTGGATGCTTAGGAAAAGCTAGCAGTTTCATTCTATTGGTTTACAATACCATCAAGGTTGGCATTGATAAAGTACATTGATTTAAATATACCCATTTTAAACAGTAGTTACGCTTGTAAACGAGTTGAAACAAACAATGAGATTAAGTTTATAACATACACAGCATGTACGCTTGGCTGTCCCTGACTTGTTGCTGCTTCTGGCCAGTTTTGACCTAGAGTATGATATTAATCGGTGAGAAAACACAGTAATAATGTGTTTGCTCATGTGTGTTGGGTGTTTTTTGTGTGTGCTGGGTGGTATTTGTATGATTTCCAGCCTGCATTTACTTTAACTCTGGGTGGTGGTCATTTGGGCAAATTTTTGTTCTTTCTTGGCTTATGCACATGGTTACTTTGGTTACAGTCCATTTCCTGCTCTTTAATGGAGGTCAATACAAGCTAGAATACATTCGGCCAAACTATTTTATTTCAGTCTACCAAAGGGTGTTCTGTTATAGTAAAGCATTGCAAGATTTTCTTGGACTGGCTTGGCTTTTTTCTCCTCATTAGCATGTTTCCTCACTATGTACAGATACCCACAGGAAATTCAGAAGTTTTACATAACGGATGCAAATCATTTTGGCACCACCACGTAAATTGCTTCATGGTCTTTATAAAAAACGGATGCAGTGCTTTCCGTCCTCTAACACAAGATTTTGCTGTTATTAAAAGAGAACATGGTTTTACATGTAATTTTTAAAAAAGTCCTAGAAAGCTTGTGACAATGTAATATTTATTTCCAGTTTCATCCAGTTAACATCTATGCATGTTATACATGCATATACATGTTATACATGTCTTAAAAGCCCATAGATAAGGAAGGTAGTCCCCTAATATTTCTATTCTCGAGTCATATTATAATAGTCATTACAGAGATGAAGCAAACTCATCACTGTGTCAATGTAAGCCTCATGTGATGTAGTTCAATGGTTTGATATTGGTTATAGATGTTTCATAAGAGAGAGGGTATTTTGCTGGTCGACTTCTTCTTCACGAGAGGCCATGGTGCGTCGGTGCGGCGGTCGACCTCTGATGGGAAGATTGCAGGTTTAATTCACGCCTTTCCCACCCATGTGTCCAAGTGTCCCTGGTTATAGGTTGGCCCCAGTGTTTGGCAGCCATCATTGTGTGAATGTGTGTGTGAATGGGACTGTGACTGTAACACGCTTTGGGCCTTCAAAGAAGGTAGAAAAGCGCTTTACAAGGATACGCCATTTACCATTTTACTAGTCAACTAACTTTAAATACCTTTGGGCACATGCCGTTGGGGTTGTCGCAGCGAATTGGCTTTCACTGATTTGTACATTTGGTTTGGTAGATTTTTTTTTTTTTTTTTTGCTGGATGCCCTTCCTGAAACAACCTTGTATTTTATCTGGGCTGGGGACCTGAACAGGGAGACCCAGACCTGGGCCCCCTTGTGTCCACATAGTTGGGCAGCACCGCAAAGGATCTTGCCAAAGGACCCACACTGTGTTGAGCTCATTGCGCTCCCTGGGAATCGAACCCTGGTTTCCTGCACGCTAGTGCTACACCCAGCCAACTGAGCAATATCAGAAAATAAACAAAATGGACATAATCTAAGTTAGCATATGCATTTCTTCTTTTTTTTTTTCTTGTCTTTGGCCTGGTACCAAGTAGCCCATGGACCAGTACCGGTCCTACTCTACAGAATGTCCATTTGGGTGCACACATGTAGATGAACCAGAGGAGGATCAGCTGGAACCTATTAACTGCTTACCTTTCAGTTGACTAAATCATCAGCTGAGCGGAGGAAGACAAGCAGAAGAGTAGGCTAACTTGCTGTTTTTCTTAGTGTTGTTTGTGGTTTTGTTTCTGTTAAAACCACTGTCATTTTCTGTATTTGTTGGGATGCATTTGTAGTTATTTTTGGATCTGTTTAGCCCATTAGTTGGGAGTTGGTAGATCCCAGGAAATTAAAAGGCAGGGGACTGTATGTTGAACAGAATTCCATGCAGTATTCTGGCTTTTGTAAGTCCCAATGAATGTGAGACACTGGGAGTGCTGAAGATTGCTGCCACCTTGGGTTTTTCATCTTGAGTTTTTCACCTTGGATTTTTCATTCTGGCTGGAGGGTTCAGCACAGAGCAACCCCACAGTTGCTAAAAATTTCCTAATCTCTTTTTACATGGACAGTTCAAATTTTCTCCTAAATCTATTTTTCAGGAATACTAAAATAATTCTTTAGCTTGTTTTTGCAGAAGTTTGTGGATTTACCTGAGACCTGAAGTCTAATTACAACTGACCATTGCACAACATTATTTTTGTTCTTTCTTTCTGCAGGGTTTTGATCTGCACTCATTCCAACAGTGCGGCTGACCTTTATATCAAGGACTACCTTCATCCTTATGTTGAAGCAGGCAATGCTCATGCCAGACCTCTCAGGTATAGTAAAATACTTTCCCTAGAACAGCACAATAGATCAAGTGCACCTTTAGGATACTGCTAAAGTTATCGCGGGATTTGTTTTGAATAAAAATAGTTAAGCAGCTGCAGAGAAAGTTTCTGTGGTTAGGCAGGCAGTTCTCAGCTACACCTTCAGAGGGCAGTTGTACTCAAACTTTAGTTAGCATAGTTAGCTTATTTTTTATTTGAAATAGTTTAGTCAAAAAAGGGAAGATCCAGGACAACTTTCTACTTTATCTTCTCCCTGACACTTAGAGACTTTCAAAATTGAAAAAAGAACTTTTACCACAAAGTCAAATAATGAAGGACAGACTTTATATTCAAATAAAGGCTAAAACCAAATAAATTGTGACTGTAATGGACCTTGAAGAAGGTAGAAGAGCCAAATTCAAGTATATGCCATTTACCAAGCAAAAAACAAGAATTTGAAAACAAAGTTTAGACCTTCAAAAATTAAATTATTTTTGTTTATCACTTTGAGGAATATCAGTTTAGAGTTTTACTGATTAATAACTTCTCTGATAGCTAATTTTTGAATTGTGTTTTACACCACTATATATATTTTTTGTTTAAATTGAAGCTGAATTAAGAACACAGAATGCAGGTCCAAGTAGCTTGTAATGTGTTGCTGCACTAAAGAAATATATGTGTGTGTGCATGTGCACATGCAAGTGTGTGAGTGAGATAGTAGGCCTCTTTAGAAAAATGGTCAATATATTAAAATGATCAATATTGAAAAACATGACGGATAATCAAATTGCATACTGCCAGTTGAATAGTAAATTAGGTTCTTTCTTATTTTTTGAACTTGTAAATCTGACTTCAAATGATTCAGTGCCTCACTGACCATGACCTGACTGACCTGCCGCATCACTGCTTTGAGGTAACATACCGACACAAATGCCAACGTTGTCTGCTCTGTATCACGACTTGGCACACCACAGCAACCCCAGAGATCCCCAAACAGGGAGGCAATTTCTGCGGTAACAAGCTTGTGCCTCTGTTGTCAACTACAAGCCAGATAAAAATGTACACAAATGACTTGTAGTGGTCAGTAAGAGTTGCTGTCATTCTGTAGGTTGAGCAGCTCTTTGCAAATCAGGTAGTCAGGTCTTTAAGACTTTAAAATTGCAGTTGTTCTGGTTTGAATTCAAAAACTTTTTGGATCAGATTCTTCCATCTTATCTTTGTGCCTCTCCTTGATCATTTCCAGGGTATACTTCAGGAACCGCTGGGTGAAGACGGTCCACCCGGTGGTCCAGCAGTACTGTCTCATTTCCAGCACACAGGTCACTTTCCAAATGCCCACAAGGGAGGACATCCTCAGGCACCGCATTGTTGTGGTCACCCTCAGCACCTCCCAGTACCTCTGCCAGCTTGACTTGGACCCTGGTAAGTCCTGGAAATGATCAGTGTTGATGCAAACAACCTAAGTCTTGGAGATCTGTAATTGGTTATCTAGGTAAACATTCTGTTTTGCACTGTATTGAAATTTCATGAGTAGTGCGTGTAATCTTAACCATAAAAACCCAAACACTGACATTTTCAAAGTGACATTTTGACAGTTAGGGTACCATGCTAACAAAAAGAAAATCTGTTTGCTTCCTTTGTTAATTCCACGTCAGTGTTTTTTTTTTTTTTACACCTTTATGAGAAAATTCTCGCCTAAAAGTTTTATTTTAGAATTTTTAGGCTATTTAATTCACACATGACTTTAGTTCTGTGCATTTGTTGTTCTGTTGTTTCAACTTCTTCAACTCTGTCAGTGTTGGCAAAGATCCAACAATTACAAAGAGGTGGAGCTTATTTAAGTAGTACCAGTCATGTCAGCAATAAACTTATCAGTGGAGTCTTTAAACTAACCCTAGCATGTTGGTGGAGGACGGCTTGTATGCTGCTTGGGAACCCCATTTGCGTTTGTGGCTGCAAAACCCCCCGGATGCATTAGCATCTCCAGTTCCCTGGGAACACCGTGCACGACTCTCCCTCAAAACCCAGAAACAGTGGCTCACGCACCAAGTAAGCCTTGGGTCCTCACAGCAACGCCAGCTGGTGCAGCCACGCTGCTTACTGACCATGTGGTGCCTTATGAGGCTGCATCTCTGGAGCAGTATGAGAGCTGAATCTGATTCCAGAGACCTGTCCGTCAGCCTCTGATCCAACAAAAAGTGCAACAAAACCAAGATTTTAAAAATGTTTTGCTTGTTTTTGTTCTTGTAAATGAAGAAATAGTATTTAAAAGTACAAGGGCATTTTTTGAATGTATATATAAATTCATGTTTTAGCCTACATTGGGTTTGCAGTGCTGTATGTCTGATCTGTCCAATTTGTTTAATGCTCCCTGCTCCTTGTCTAAATTCTACATTATTAGTGTAACACCAGACAGATTGAACTAAAAGGTCATTTGGTTAAGAGATACGTTTTCAAAAGCATGCAGCATTGTCCCACATAAAGCATTAAAAGCTCTACTCATAAAGACCATCCTTTTTCTTCTGTTGCGCCTCACCATATCAGTTTTTTCTTGCAATTACTCATGTCAGTCATTTGTGAGCTTTGTTATGGCATTTTGTGCTGGAGTTAAAAGTAGTTAGGATGAAGCACGGTTTGTTTTGCTAACTCAACTTCTATTGTGCCAATGTTTTTTAATTAGTGAAACAATGTAATTGATGTGAAAAGTTAGGCAGTTCAGCAGAGTGAGTCCAGACTCTCACTATAATCCAGATAATCCAGCCTTACCTGCTGTTTTTGTCTGAAGGCCTGCTCACACCAGGCAGCCAGTCCTGCAGTGTTTGTCCCTAATGTACAGTTAGTTTGGCTAATCTTTTGCTTTGTTTTGTTCTCACTAACAATTAAGTGATCTGTGTTGAGGCCTGTTTGCAGAGCCATAGCATTGTTGTGACCGCTCAATAGTTTGGGTGTTATTTTACAAGACCCTGACATTGTTTTCTCATTGTCATTTATTTTAGACCTGTGAAACTGCCATTTATTCTACCAGGTCACTGATCTTTTTTTAGTTAACCTTACTGCAGAACTTCTGTTTTTCTATTGATGCACAAAAAGCATTTTTTGTTTTACTAATTGACAATGAGCTGATTGTCAATAAATGCAATAAATTCCAAAGCATACATGTAAGAAAGTATCAATCAATCTTTCAAGAAAGCTTTATTTTTCATATGCAGGATCAACACAAGGTCAGCGATGAGATGAAATGCTAAGGATGATGAGACCTAGAAATGTCCCAATTCGATCACGTGATCAGAAATCGAGCCCAATCATGTAGTTTTAAACAAACGGTGTAAAACTCCAGTGTCATGGGCCAGCCTCCAGCTGCTTTTTCAGAAATCCTGCCTTATTTGCTGCTGATTACCTCTATCAGGTGAGATAGGCCAATAAGGAGCTTCAACGACGGGTTGGTTGGAAAACATGTAGGACACTGGCCCTGAAGGCCTGGAGTTTTACCCCCCTGTTTTCGACTCTATTGGTAGCAGAAGTTGTGTTCTGATCAGTGATTGGATATTTATTTTTTTTACTATTTTGATCAGTGCTGCATATTTCAAGTTTATTATTTTAAATAAATATGGTAGAGGTCTGCATTTCATGAATGATCACAACATTTTATTGCCATGAAGCGCAGTGCACTACAGCAGCAGTTTGAGCAGAAAGCACGCAAAAAATAGTTTTGTAAAATTAGCAAGATATTCACAGATTCTTACTTTGGGGCCCAAAAACTTGTAAAAACACATTTAAAGCTGATAGTCAGTATTAATATTGATTTGTCTTAACACAAACAAAAACCTACTCAGGCCAGGTTTTCCAACCTTTAATTCCGGTAGAGCCATTTGGGCCAGTTTCTTACTGACCAAAACCCACCAAGACCTACAAAGTCACTGTTTAGAAAACAACAACATTGGTGTAGAATCCAATTTGCTAAAACATTTACTACAAAATTACTAAACCAAAGGAACCAAAACTACAAACCCCTTATTTATTGAAATTGTTAGCATTTTTCTTTAAAGCCAAAGAGACTCGGTGTAGGGGTGAAGGAGCCGCATGTGGATCAGGTTGCAGATCCCTGTACCAAGGCATTTCAACAGAAAAAAAGAGTTCTTTATAATGCTGCCGACATAGACAGCAGTGAGATGGCTGCATACTGCCAGCTCTGGGAAAAGGTGATCAAATAAATAAATGGCAAATGATAACTAATGTGACGCAATCATCAATGTCAGATTTAATGTGAGAAAAAAAAACTCTTCTGTAGTTGGTGTCTAGTCTAACTGTAACTAAAAAGTGTACATTGGTGACCAGGGTTGCTGTGGAGGACGATATCTGTTTAAATTTAAAATTTTCTGTCAAGATTTGCAATACTTTAACTATTTTGAATTAAATAAAAGTTGTTTTTATTGAAACTGCTCTTCACCTCTTTTTGGTTGACATGCTTTCATTGTTGGTTTACTTTTTCACAGTTTGCATGTTTATTTTGTTTGGAACTGTCACGTTGCATTCATGCATGTTTTCCTGTGGAACTGGTGTAGCTTTAAAGGCTGATTGCTGTTTGTTATTCAGCCTCTCTTCTCCCTCCTCCACCACTCATTTGCGATGCCGTTTTATCCCCTCCTCTCATGCTGCCAAGCACCATTTGTGCTTTTTAAAATCTGTTGGGTTACTGCTCAACTCCTCTTAGATTTTCCACAAAACCAGTTTAGGTAGAGAGGGAAACATGCTATTTTCTGTTCTTGTAAACTGATTGCTCGGAAGCTAAATTATGGTTATGTGGGACTTCAAGTACTGGATAAAATACTGAAGTACTGACATTTAGAAAATAGGATGGTTAAAATGTTTAATCTCATGAAAGTGAAACTTTCCATGAAAAAGCATTTAAGTTGTTTAAAAACACATTTTAGTCTTTTTCTTTTACCCCTTTGAAGAAATGTTTAAAAATCTGTTATAAAAAATCTGTTAGAAACATTTGACTGTCTCCTGTGTGTTGAGACAAATAGTGCAGACAATGCATCCAGTCTGGGTTAGTTAATTGGTCCTTTATTTTCTTGTAAATGAAGTATTGCTTTAAAAAGTCAGAAAAAACCCTGATATGTTGACCGTGTACTGCTAATCTATGAATCCTTAGTGCTATCCTATGTTTTGCAGGATTGTTCACTCATATCCTGTTGGATGAAGCAGCTCAGGCCATGGAGTGTGAAACCATCATGCCTTTTGCTCTTGCTAGCAAAACAACCCGTATTGTGTTGGCTGGGGACCACATGCAGGCAAGTAGAGGGTTAAAAGGATCACAGTATTTTATCTTGTCTTTGTGAAAGCCACAGGTTTAAGATCTAAAAGGAATAAGGAAAATAATCGGCATAATTCTGCTTGTATAGATATCAGTTTAATTGAACTGTACATTATTTCACTGAATGAATGCACGTGTCATTCTGCTGAAGCTGTGTGCAGCACAAAAACAAGTTTGTTTCTCAGCTGCTGTCATGCTTTTGTTCTGTTTATTAACATTGTAGAAAACTGAAGGATGTTTGCTGCAGGCTCTCTTAGTCTCTGTCACTTTGTCCATTGCTTTGCAGCTCAGTCCATTTGTGTACAGCGAGTTTGCACGGGAGCGTAATCTACATGTGTCTCTGTTGGACCGGCTGTATGAGCACTACCCCTCTGAATACCCATGCCGGATCCTCCTGTGTGAAAACTACCGATCTCATGAAGCGATAATCAAGTGAGTGGATGTTCTCAATGCTGCTTTGTGTGAAAAGGATTGAGGTAAAGCCAGTGAGGAGGGATGGTCTGGATTTATAGCTGTTTTTAAAGGCCAGTACGAAAAGGAGTGTGACACCTTAACATTACTGTAGGCTATGTACACCAAAAAGAAGACCTCAATACCTTGTCTGGCATTGGTTTGAATTGAAAGTAATCTACTCAGTTGTTTTTGTGATGCAATTACTGGTAGAGGAGCTTTGGCGCACAGCTATGATAACTTTAAGACCTGCTGAAGACTGTTCCTTGAGGAAAGAGTGTATAACATAAACTTGATGATTAAAATACTGCCTTATTGATAAAAAATGTGCAGAACTGTTTCAGTAAAATAAATTCAAATGTTTTAGAGTAAATGAGTATTTTTTGCAGAACTTGATCCCACAGGTTCTGAAGTCTGTGTTTCAACCCCTCTGTTTTCCCTTCTCTCTAAAGCTACACGTCAGAATTATTTTATGATGGAAAGCTGATGGCAAGTGGAAAGCAACCCTCCCATAAGGACTTCTACCCTCTCACCTTCTTCACAGCCAGAGGAGAAGACGTCCAAGAGAAGAACAGCACTGCCTACTACAATAATGCTGAGGTTAGTCTTTAAGCACGCTGTTGTGAAAAGTATATTTTTCTCTTTTTAACAGCTGTGTAAACTAGTTATTTAGGGATGCTTCCTCCTTTAAAGACACAATTTTCAATTATTTTGGCCACAAAGCAAGTTGATTTTTATTGGATCTGACTGATGTAGTAATCTGTATGTTACTGGTAGTTTATGCTGATAAAGCCTCTTTTGTTTTTCCAAGATTTGGTCAAACTATTTGTGCATTATTTCCTTTTGTTCCGGTTGTCTGTGGTTCTTTGAATGAGCTTACATGTAACTGGCTATGTTTAAAGAACTTCCAAAGGTCTCTTTCTTGCTGTTTTCTTTTTTTTTTTTCCTAAAAGGGCAAATCTCAACTACAGTGTTGACATGAAATTGGATTACTTTGAAGTCATAAAAAGATATTTTCAATTTATAAGCTTCAAAAGGCATTTATAAGGTTCTGTTTTGGAGTTTTATTTAGATGCTAAGCCATTACCTCCAAAGAGAGAGGGGAAAAAATATTTGAGTTGAATGAAATATCAAATATGTGCAAACAATAATCCAAAACAGCTCACTTTATTTCACTGATCATTAAGTCATCTTTTTTCTTTTTATTGCTTTAATTTGTGTTTTAACTTACAGCTGCCCAGAATGCAAAATCTTTGAAATTTGAAGTCAGTCTTATGAGCATTATAACATAGTTAAATGCAACAAAGCCAAAGTTAAGTTATTCAGGCAAAAGACAAAGCAACTATTCCACAACTACTAAAAAGAAGTCTGACAGGTTAGAAAATTGAGAAGACCTTTACCACTTCACTTTCATTTTCTATTGAAAGTCATACGCATAGCAGAACTGAATGTTGCCTGTGAATCATCTTATAAATCGCTTCATAAATTATTTGTAGCTCTACAACTTTCAGGCTGTATCTTTGAAGTCTGCGGATGTACTGATGTTACATAGTTTCCTTCTTAGTCCTAAAACTGATCTGTTCCCAGTATATGTAAGTACTACTTAAAGCCAAAAATATCGTCTGTCTGTAGGATCTTTTTTACATATCAATAATTTGTTACTTTTATGAATTATTGATTTACCTGAATTATTGATTGATTTTGTTACAGATGATTTTTTTCACGTTTTTTTTATTGAATTCTTTAAATAGCAGATTTTTATCTGTGTGTCCAGGTGTTTGAGATTGTGGAACGGGTGGAGGAGTTGCGTAAAAAGTGGCCGGTTGCCTGGGGTAAACTGGATGAAGGAAGCATCGGGGTGGTGTCCCCCTATGCTGACCAAGTCTTCCGCATCCGGGCTGAACTCCGAAAGAAAAGGATGCACGAGGTTAGCGTTGAAAGAGTACTCAACGTCCAAGGTGAGCAATTACGTACGGAAAGCTAAAACTACAGTGTGTCCAAACAGGAAAGCATGGCTTCTTTCACTGACAAAGGTCATGTGTTTATGGCTGTTTGAATGATGAACTTGGAATGACTTACTGGCAAAATCATCTTTGTATACCCACAGAATGTTAAAAATGATGCCTCATTGAAAAGGTTTTTCGTTTAGAATGTTTTGGCCCCAACAGGTAAGGAACACTGTAGACAGTGAGACCATTATGTGTCTATCACCCCAATACAAGGCTAAAAATCTGTGAAGCGAGTTTTTCATATTATCCTTTTTGTGAGTAGTGGAACTAAAATCAACAACAACAAAAAAGCTCTCTAAAGGTTAAATGAAAGTTTTCTAAAAACTTGACGTCTGGATCAAGACTTTTGATCCCCTTGAAACTCTGGGGTGAAAAAGTGACATTTTGTGTTGCAGGTAAACAGTTTCGGGTGCTGTTCCTCAGCACTGTGCGGACACGACACACCTGCAAGCACAAGCAAACAGCCATCAAGCGGAAGGAGCAGCTGGTTGAGGACTCAACAGAAGATCTTGATTATGGTTTCTTGTCCAACTACAAGCTACTTAACACAGCCATTACAAGAGCTCAGTCTCTGGTTGCGGTTGTGGGAGACCCCATAGCTCTCTGCTCTGTGGGACGCTGCAGGTAATTTGTTTTAAGAAATTGTAAGGACTGCGAAGAGAATTCCTAATGACTGTGGTCTGAGCATTTTTGTTCAAGAATAATTAAATTTAAAGAATCAGTTTTAATGAGAAGTCATAATTTTAAGTATTTTTTATGTTTTTATAAATATTGGTTATTGTTCTATTTTAAATACAGTGTTCCCTCAGTTATTAAAATCTCTGAAATTGTCAGCTTTATTTTTTTAACAATTGTTTTAGATGTTTTAAAGGTGTAAAACGCCTCACTACACATTTAAACACTTTCTCAGACAGGCATTAACCTGTTCACACTTTTCTTTCCTCTGAGATCTGAGTTCAACCCTTAATACATAAAGAAGTCCAGTATCATAGAGTGAAACCAAAGATCAGCTGTACAGGAGGCACTACACAGAGGACATTTATTGAAAGCGTCTATAACCAGTCAGAGCGCAGTGCACAACTATGCGCTAAAAAAGAGAGCAATGTTTCACCCAAAAGAAATCTGTGAAACTTCCAGACTGCAAAAGGTGAGCAGGGTTATGGTGAGGCACTACGGTACCATTAAAGAAATCCCAATAAGCCCAAAAATACTAACAACATAGTCAAAGTTGATTCATAAATGTTTTGGCTTATTCTAGTCACATGTGGTTGCTTCTTTTACTGTCTTAAAAACAAAGATCATATTCTCTTGTGGCTCTCTCGACTCACAGTAATCCACCATTTATTTGTTTTCTTTTTTTATTTTATTTATTAGATCTTTATTCATGTTTTCCTTCCTTTAAATAAATCCAGCACCTTTCCGTAGCCGCCTCCTCAGGGACTGATGTTTGTCTTAGCAAATACAGTCAAAGATGTCAAACTGCTTGATAAATGTCAGCCTGCAGACCTATGAAACCGAAGTTTTCAGTATGTGTACAGTTTGTCCACACTGTGAATTATCAGGAATGAAAAGCTGTTGGCACAAAGTAGTTGGCATGCAGCCCAAATTTTGCACTGCTTAAACATTTTTCCAACCCAGATAGAAAATTAAGTGTTTGAATTTCTCTTTCTCCATCTTACTATCACAGTTACTTAAAATTCTAACAACATAGAATAAATGTCTGTTTCTTGTTTTATTCAATTTGCAGGAAATTCTGGGAACACTTCATTTACATTTGCCATGAAAACTCAAGCCTCCATGGCATCACCTTTGAGCAGATCAAGGCTCAGCTGGAGGCCCTGGAGCTCAAAAAGACGTACGTCCTGAACCCCCTGGCTCCAGAGTTCATCCCTCGTGCCTTCAGACCCCTGCACGGACACCAGTCTTCTTCACAGGTCCTCCACCCCCTGCATCATCCACACCCCCAACATTCTCAGTCAGCCTCTAACAAGCAGGCTCCACAGCAACAGCAGCAGCAGTCACCCCCTAAGGTGAGGAGTTTTATCAGAAAAAAAGCGCTGGCGCTCATGTTTGTGTTTCTATCTACTACTGTTTTAAACGTGTGTGTTAAATCTCAAATAGAGGAAACTGTGCGAATAAAATTGAGAGTACAGAAATTCATATCTTGTTTGAGAAGCAGCATATATATTCACCTCACTAAAAGCTGTTGGATAATTGCATAAGCAAGGTGGTGGCAACGTAGCCGGCCTCCTCGCTCAGAAGTTGTGTAGGAGCTCAGTAGTTTAAGAGGCAGAAAGTATTGCAGTGAAGGGATTTGTCAGGGTTAACAGCAGTCTGAAGCTCAGTCTGACTCTGAAAGACAGATGTGACTGTTGCTGTTGTATTGCAACATGACAATAAACCATTAACACTATTTTTGATGTCTTTATTTAACTTTAATTATTGCAATATTTCATCTAGGAAACACATCAAGTCAAGTTTTTATGGTTTTGTTTTGATTTTTTTTATAACACTCTTTTTAATCTCTATCTGCTGATCTTAATTTGGCTGAGATTAACAATCTGAATGTTTGTAAATTAGTGGATTTTTTTTGTTTGTGTCCAGATTCTCTTCTTATTTCAGTGTCAAATGTGTGTTAATGATTAATTTCAAAAACAAATATGTGTTGGGATGGGTTACAAATATTATAACTTTTGAATTAAAACAGTTGTTTATGACAGAAAATGAAAAAGAAAAATAAAACAAAGAAACTATTCAGATTTTACACAGGGATTGCTTTAAAAAGCTTGTTTAGCTCAGGTTGGCTCAGCCTGTCTTGTCACCTACCCTGACATAAAGGTTAACAATATCAGCACAGCCGCCAGCCTGCTGCCATCGCCCACTTGGCTTAATGAGTCTAAACTCTGCAGTAGGCTCAGCTTTAAAGGTAAACACACACATTTTCTGCTATTTCTCATAGTTTTACTATGCAGTTTAAAATTATACATCATAGATTGACACAAAGCTAAGAAAACCATTCATTTTCTTCCCACAGTGCATACTGCATACCATGTTCTAATTTAAAGGTCAAGCTTGTCGAGCTGTCTATACTTAGAAATCCAATTTAATCAACTATGGTCTGATGAATGTGAATATTCCAGCATTTTTAATAGATAGAAGTAAGATTTTGTAAAAATCCTCAGTTTTTACTGTGGTGGCTTACAGAAATCCTTTATCATGCCGTTAAGAAAAGTGACTCTATGAAGGCTGAAATCAAGTCTTTTCTACTGAAGTTAAATCTTGAAATTGCTACTCATGCTTTTGTGTTGTGGTCTAGTTATTGCAGCTCGCTGGGCTGCCTAAAACTTTGATGGTCAAGCTGCAGCTGGTTCAAAATCGGCTATCTGTGGTGCCTAATAGTTCAAGCATGTAGTCCTGATCCTGGTCTCTTTGAATTGGCTACCTATGGAATATTTGATTATTATTACAATTTTTGTTTTGACTTCTAAGTCATTTGGAGGTACTTCACCCTCTTATCTTTCTAGTTTGCTTTAAACATTCCTCCCAAAAGTCCCTGCGTTCTTTGGACCAGTGTGTACTGCTGGTTCAGAGAACCAAATGCAAGTTCCGGGGGGACTGTGTGTTTGCTGTGTTGGCTCCTAAACTGTGGAATAAACTGCCACCGGCTTTTTAGAGAAACTACTCTCTGAGAGCATTTTAAAGCTAAACTGTTCCTCCACTACGTGATTTAGTATGTGCCTAAGATAACTTTTTCTGATGTTTTTTAATGATTAACTGTTTTCTCCTTTTCATGTTTTAGCATTGTATTATTTATTGGTTTGACCTTATGTACAGCACTTTGGGCCTCCTTGGATGGTGGTGGAAGGAGCTTTAGAAATCTATAAATGAAATGAAATGAAATAGAAAAAGGCCCAAATGAAATTTCTTTTTGATCCTTCTCTTGCAAATTCATAAGAACGTGTTTTAAAACAATCGTGAACTGAAATGAGTATAAAAGTGCAGCCCTGTTTTCTAGTTTCTAAAATTTATTGAATTTCTAGTACCTTATATGTACGTACTGAACAGTAGTGCATTGAAAATAGAAACCACATAGGCTTGATTTCAAAGTAAATGTGTTCATAAAAAAATCTTTTTCCTCTTACTTTTACACCTCCCTACTCTTTGTGTCATATTTGTAATAAAATCAATAAACATTAGCTGATGACTGCAAATTATATGTAGGCAGATGTTTTTTTCTCTTTAAAAGAAAATATTGAACTGTTTGGAGTTTTAAAAAAAAATGTAAATACAGCTTGTATTTAGTTGAACTTTGTTTTGAGCATATTTCCAAAGGAGATATTAAAATAAAATATTTTTTGTTAAATATATTCTGTCGTTTGTAATTTTTTTTAAAGAGAGTGAAAGGATGGAAAAAAATAGATTAAAATTGAATTTGGTGTGAAAAAATCTGAGATTTTATTTTTCGGCCATATCGCCCATCTCTAGCTATAAGTAAATACTCTCCTCTCAACTAGCAAATGCGTGTCAGTGCAGTGTGAAAACCAAAATCCTTAATTATTCAAATAAATGTTTAGTTAACCATTCAGAATTGTAGTTTTGTTGTTTAGTTGGAAGTTTAGTTTAGCAACTTTAAAATGACAATATGATACAAAGTCAATTCACATGATTTCTTATGATTATTGATTTGTCTTCCACTGTGAGCTAATATTGTATTCCACTTTTTTAGTATCAGTTGTTTGTTTCAGTCAACTGGCTATCAGCTGTTATTTACCCTTCTTGCTGTTGCTTTACTTGACGTTTGCAGACATAAACTGTCACTGTGTGACTGATGGTGCTCTTTTGTTTACAGGGGAAGCATGCTGGCCACTCAGAACACCTCCCACCTGAAGGATACGGTGAGTGTATGGAAAAGCTGTTTGTGAACGAGATGATCAAAGAAGAAATCCACCTTTATTTCAACAGATTTTTGTTGCCCAGATCCAATTTTTGTATTACTTCATTTAATTGGGGCAAAAACAAAAATACATAACAACCTCACACAATATTTTAGATTTTTTTTGGTACAGTATTTGAGATTTGTTTGAAGGTTTCTACTTTACTGAAAGATTGAAGTGGAGGTGGTGCAAATGGAAATGAATTTTTAGATTTAATCTCATGTATTAATTTTAAAGTTTAATAAGGATTATTTAATTTAACTTTAGGGTGACTATTTTCTCCAACATTGTCATCACTTGACTTGCTAGGTCATTTAAGTTTTTATGTTTTTTCTGTCAGTATTTTATCTTGTGATTTAGTGATTTACTTTGAATTAAATTGTTTTTCCATGTATTCGTTTCTCATTGCAGTTCAGCCCAACCCTGCTGTGTTGATGGGAAACCCTATTCGGGCATTCACTCCACCTCTGAGCAGCACCGCAGCTGGCATGGGCAAGTCACCCAGCCCGGTTCAGAGGATCGATCCTCACACGGGCGCCAGCATTCTCTACGTTCCAGCTGTATACGGGGGAAACATGGTCATGTCCATGCCTCTGCCGGTATGTTCAGCGCTAAAAACAATCTGACATGTTCACTGGTCTGTACAGTGAATCTAGCAAAAGTACTGCAGTTGCTAAAGGGATGGATTTAAGCCAAAAGAAGCACTGAAGTATTCCTTACTTAATTCAAGTGGTAATTTTATTTTGAAAATATTAGGTTTAATCATCAGACTACTTTCCTAGCTATTGTTCTTAATAGCGTTTTAGTAACAAAATACAGAGTGTTCCAAATTATTGTACAGATTGCATTTCAATGTCAAAAAGATCAAATTCTCTGTTTTTCTCATGGATGATATTGTGTCTCGGGGCTCTTTGGATCACTGAAATCAATATCAGACACCTGTGATCATTAGTTTGCCAGGTGAGCTCAATTAAAGGAAAAACTACTGTAAAAAAAACTACTGGATAATAGAGCAAACCTTAATTTAAGCCACATCCACAAAATATATACATATATAAATATATATAGGTTGCGTAAGCTGCAAATGTTCACGTTGTAACACAGGGTATGTACGCTATGAACAGTGCCTTTTTTAACTCTTTAGAACTCTTGTTTTTTTTAATACTTAATTGAGTACTAAAAATGGCAGTCGCCCCCTTTAAAAATCGATAAATTAGACCGGTCATTGTTTGAGCTGCAGGGTTCAAAGCGTGTGAAAAAAGTAGCGGCTTATAGTCTTGAAATTATGGTACTAAAGGACATTCCACATTATTAAGCAGACCAACATTTTCAAGCAATATGAGAAAGAAAAATGATTCTGCTGCTGAAAAACATGAAATAGTTGAATGCCTTGAACAAGGTATAAAAACCTTGGACATTTCTCCAAAACTTAAAAACAAAACAGCGTGATCATCATACTACTTAGACATTTGTGTCTGATTCATAGCACACATGGGTTGGTGTAGCTAAAGGTAGAATGAGGAAGGTTTCTGACAGGCAAATACATCAGATTAACAGAGCAACTGCTAAAATACCATTATAAAGCAGCAGCACATATTTGAAGATGCTGTTGTCTCTTACATAAAGGTGTAGGATCCTCCAGAGGCTGCAGTTCTACGTAAAAATGGAAAACTGGAACTTGATCTATGAAGATGTTTTTGATTGGAATAGCTTTAGATTTTAGTAAATATGACCTCCTAATGCAGCAAGTTCAACAAATGAGCATTTTCAGTTCTTTAGAATCAATCAAATGATGTGGAATCTGTTGTGAGTAATAATGTGGAACAGCAAATTTGAAGGTTTTAATTTTTGAAAAAAAAACCCACTTATCTTTAGGAGGTTTGTTCAATAACATTTGCTATATGCTGATTTAAAAACTATGCTCACTGCATTGAAAAATATAATTTGCATGATAATTTGGAATGTGCTGTATGATATGACAATGTTTTCTTTGTCTTATCTTTATCTTCCTCTGTGTCAAAAATGTCTTAAATGCTCCCTAGCTTCCTTGGCCTGGATACCAGAACCGCTTTGCTGTGGACCCTCGCATCATGAGCCACCCAGCAGCCATGGCTTACAACTTAAACCTGCTGCAGCCGCAGAGCAGAGGCTCCCCCATTCCTTATGGCGGAGTCGCACACCCTTCCCCATTAGGAATGGGGCAGCCCAGTCCTGACAAGGAGCAACCAGCTGACCCCATCAGAAATGGCATGTCCAACTATTTACACAACTTCAGTAACAAAAGATGCCAAGCGGGAGTGTTTTGGTTTCATTTTTCTTTGTAATCCCTTTAGGTAAAGTGGAGGGAAGTTCAAAGTCGGAACAAAATCGACTTCAGACTCCAGAGAGGAAAAATGCTGAAATAAAAGAAAAACAGGCAAGCTTTGTTGAATGGTTTGGCAATTATTCAAATAAGCTTCGTGTAAATGACTGAAAATCTCATGGTCGTTTTAATGTAATTGTTTCTTCAGGAAGATTTAGATACAGGGCAAAGCCGAGGTCAGGATCCGCAGACTGAAGGGATCGTTGGATTTCCCAACACTTTGCTACTCCGAAAAGACCCCTCAGCTTCTCAAAGACCTCTCAACTACCACCTGGCACCTCCAAGTGCAGCGTTTCCTCCCCATCCTGCCAGCGGAAGAACTTTTCCGCAGCAGTTTCCGGTACCGAGGCTTCCTTTCCGACTCGGCCAGCCCCAGCATCCAGGAATGACGCCGCAGAGTCAGCAGCAGCTCAGTCCCGCCTTCCCCGGTGGAAACCACAACGCTTCGTTTTTGAGTGGCGCCATACCTGTTCACAGACCTGTGCAGTCCCCTTCTGTGGATGGACCTGAGACTGGAGGAGTGGAAGACTTGAGCAGCACTGTTAGGCCTCCAATGGGCCACCCCGCTGCCCAGCATCTGGGTCTACAACACAACAGAGTCAGCAGCTATGGGGAGGATAGACAAAACGGAGGCCCAGCAGACTCTCTAGGTGAGGGGAACCTATTACTACCTACTTTGTTGTCAGGATACTCTCATCCGCTAAAGCACATTGCTGAATTGGTATCATGCAAATATGAAATGAAGTAAAGAAGACTGATTTCACTGAAAATAACAGGCTCGCATTTATTGCTTTTATGAAGAACAACTGAATATTTTTTTTCCTTGAAAATCATTCACATTTTATTAGCTTTTGCAAAATATTTTTTCCTTTTTTTAGAACACAAATATTAAATCATGAAAATTACATTTGTTTTTTGAAGATTTTTGTATTTGCTAATATTGTTTTGATTGTGTTTTTTCATGCTCGACAGTAAACAAACACGTTTTTTTTTAATCAATTTGTGATATCCATTTGTTGTTGTTTTTTTTTACGTAAAAGCTTCCAGTGATTTGAATTGGTATAAATTGAAACATTTTCCTTATTACTGGTACAATTCTTAATTAAATGTTCACTTTTATTATAAGGAGATTAAGCTTAAATTTTAAAAAGATTAAGAATCAAACTTAGTGAGAGTTAAATTGCAAATTTTAATGAAAATATATTCTTTTGTTTTAATATTAATCATCTCTGAGAGGAAACCATGCTTTTTCTCAGTGATTATCATTTTGTTAATGAGTGAAGAAAACAATGAACATTATTTTTTATAATTTTTAGATTTATTTTAATATTCTTTCCAGGAATATATCAGAATCAATTTTAGTGTAATGATGAGTCAGTCCATAGTAACCGAGGGTAAATTTGATCAGAACTGAGCATCACTTGTGGCTCTGAGGATACTAAAATAAAACAAGTACAAAGATGAATAAAAAGAAAAGTACAGACAGTGAACTTGTGCCGCATTTAGACTGATGACTTTTGCCTGCGGTTTGCCTGTTTTTGGGAAAAACTATACTGAATGTCAGCTTGTCAAAGCAAATCTTTAAAATGTGTCTCATCGTGATAACAAAAAACTGGAGCGGGCAAGAGAAGCCTCTCCAGCTAGCATTTCTATTGTCCACAGGTGCTATCTTGACCTATTCCGAATAGTTTTCCACATTGGTTCAAGTTTTTTATATAAATATTGCTGATGTATATTTTTGTCATAAATTACACTCTTTATATTTTAAACAACAATTTGAAAACAATTAATGAAAACGAAGGAATGTGTTTTTTGCTTTCCTTATTATGTATTTCCATACTCTCAAAGTAATTGCTTACAAATTCACATTAAGGTGCAGGTCAGGCTCCAACGTTGTTTAATTCTACGGTTGCCCTTTCAGACAACCAGGGTCCCTCAGCGCTGGAGGCCTTGAGCCAGCAGCAGGCAGCCAGACGGGGTCAGTGGGGAGAGGCAGCCGGCCCCTTCCTCCAGGGCAATGTCGCCTTTTCTCTGCCCCAGCAGCTTGCTCACCTTGCTCAACCTGGCATGGCTCGCTTCCCCCCCCAACTGCTTCGACCAGCTAGTTGGGGCCTTTGTGCCAATGCAGAAGAGGAAGCCTTCTCGTCTACTACAGGGCCGACTTTTGCCAGGTTCGACTAACTCCTGCCTAATGAGCACTAAAGTAATGCTGCACAGATTTGTCACATTTAACATTGTTTACATTAAATACAGTGGGAATCAGCAAAGCTTTGTTTGAACTTTTGTGTTTTTTTTTTGTCTAAATGTTGCTGTAATAAGTGATGCTTATTTCTAATTTCTAGATACCCAGCCCTTTTGAGAGAGATGCCCCCCCAGGATCACCCTGAACCAAGGGAAGCACCTGAGATGCAGCCCCCACCCCAGTCCCGCCTCCTTCAGTATCGACAGTCACAGTCCCGTGCCTCAGCCGACCCTTCTTCGTCTTTAGCTACCATATCCAATCACGCTGGTCCTTACCCATCAGGACTTTACCCCCACGAGACAGCTCATGGTCTCCCCAACGAGAACATTCTCAACAATCAAACTCTTCAGCAGCAGCACCACCACCACCACCACCACCACCCCGGGAACCCCCTCTACAATCCTGGCAGCTATCCACCTCAGCCATCAGCTCACCCTGGCACCCCTCCTCCCTCCCAGGGCAAATTTCTTCTCCAAGACGCTCAGTGGTCGCATGGTGGAGCTGCTGCCCAGCAGAATCATATATTAGGGAACCAGGGCCACAATCTTCCATATGGATTTCCAGTCATAGCCCACCCCAGCAGGCAGGAGCAGGTGCACCTGATGCAGCTTCACCAGCAGCAGCAACACCACCACCAACAAAACCAAGGCCAAGATGTAGAGTCCTACCATCCACTTTCCCCCAGAACACCAGCAGCCACAGCCCTTCACACTGTAGATGAGGTAACATTTTCAATTTAGCAGTTTAATGGGATTTAAGTACCCCAGAAATCCTTGAAAAACTTCACTTGATGAATAAAAAAACTAACACTGTCAGCTGCTGACGCTGCAGACGATCTCATACACTTTCATTGGATTTTTTTATTATTTGTTTATTCTTTGGCAGGTCTTCTGATGTAAACTGTTGTGCATGAGGTTGGATTAGATTGCATTTGCTTGGCTAAAAGCCATGCACGAGCTTGAACTTCAGTTCACTGACGCCTCTTTGTTCTTCACCTTTTTGCATAGTATGAACCCAGGGGTCCAGGTCGGCCTCTCTATCAGCGTCGCATCTCCTCCAGCTTCCCAGATGAAACAACTCCTGCCAACTCTCTGCCCCAGCAGCCCCAGCCCTGTTCCTCAGACCCAGAACATCCCCAAATACAGCATCATCAGCACCCCCATGGCTCTTACACCTACCCCCTGCATGACCACCTTTGGCCCAGTAATGGTGGCGGTCCCGGTCCGTTTCAGAACACTCCCTGTAACGGAGCCGGCTCAATCATTCAGCATCGGGACCCTCTGGGTAGGTCACTGTTTTCAGCCACTGCGTCTTAAGGTTGGCGGCCACTAGCACTTAATTCAATATATTTCAATTCAACAGTTCATCTGTGGAAAACGTTTTCAAGTTTTTGGCAACGTCTGTTTTAGCTTCACTAAGTTGTGTTCAGACAGCAGCCCGTATAGGGCTGAAAAAGGAAACATCTGTGGAAGATTTTTAGACCAGTTTTTATTAGCATTTCCACATAAACCCAGATATTCTCTGTTTTTTTCTAACAACAAATGTGTTCTTACTTCTTTTTTTTTCTATGGGCTTAAAACTAGGAGTGTGACGGATCACAAAACTCACGGTTCGGATCGAGTCATGGTTTTAGAGTCACGGTTCAGATCATTTTTCGGATCAATATAAAGACCAAAAATAACAAGAATAAAACAAAAAAGTTAAAGCTAGCTAGTTATATATATATATTTAAGTTTTACAACATATATTTTTTATAAAACATAGATAAAATACTTCAAAACACAAACACACATATGTTACATCCAAAATGTGCCTGTTAAGAGCTATTTAAAAAAACAACACACTAATAACATTTTTGATCTCATGAATATTTCTTTACATAAAAAATACTCAAGATGTTCAAATAAACAAAAGTACATCACTGGGCACTACACATCTTTAAATAAACTGGATGTATGCATGGATGGATGGATTTACAACTTTAAATTCTTCACTGTCCACTGTGGCTGCAATAACCCCCCCCCCCTTCACTGGACACAAATGCAGCTTTCTCCGCTTCTGCATCTTTCTGTGCAGGACAGACAGACATCCACATTCCAGGAAAATCTCTGAAAACCTCAACAAACCAGTCGTGGAAACGTGTTTACTGATGTTTTTGTTGAACTCTTCAAAAGAAATAAACCAGATCTTTCATCATCCACGTCTTTCGAGTTCTAGAAAAATTCCTCCCACACACTGTGTGTGTGTGGGGGGGTGGTTTTTCAAACACAATTTTAGACAAGCATCAAGCAGCGACTTTGACGCACGTTTAAATAAAGACGGTGGATGCGAATTTGAGGCGTGAATTGTGTGCTGTTCAATTGACAAATGGACATAAATGATGCACACCAGGGGGTGGGGGTAGAGGGTAGGGAATCCTTGGTTACACGTGTGGCGAACCGCGGCGAGTGATCCATACGTTACACCCCTACTTAAAACCCTGTTGTAATTTAGGTATAGATTCTGCCTTTCAATAACCAACTTTCAATTCCATTTTTAAAAATTATGTAAACATGGAATCGATGAAAACAAATGTCAATAGCATTTGTTTGTGCCGCCATATTGGATAGAAAGAATTAGATGCACTGAACTGTTAACATGTTTCAAATGAATAATGGTCCAACATTTTCTAAACAGATTCACCCAGGGGTGAATCCGTATATGACCCAGGGGCCATATACGCATGTTAAACAATTGAATCTGTCCCACCAAACTGGAAAAATGACATTGATAATCTTTCTTAATGTTTTATTTTCCTTATAATTGTGGTGTCTACCCATAGATGGCACACTACAAATACATTGATCTTAATCATTTTCCATCAACTATTTTCATCCAGATTCTATGTAATTTATTTCTTTTATGTTCCTGGTCCGGCCCTTCTGTCAAATTTTAGAGCCATTTGTGGCCCACAAGGCTGAACGTTTGCCCGCCCCTGGTTTAGCCACAGGAAACATCAAATCAATACCTGTAACTTTAACAAAATCAATCAATCAATGTTGGTTTAGCTGTGGAAATCCTTCATTCTGGTGTACAGTATGGTGACATGTCTGCTCTTGTTGGCACAGACACAAATCTGAAGGTTTATGAGAGGCTGCAGCATAATATTTTATTTGAGTTTCTTTTTGTTCGTAATGCACAGAAGTACGCTCCTGTTTTTTTCTCTGAGTGGAATCTATATTTTAAACTGATGGCACACATCAGATTGATGACAGAGAATTATCACAATTAAAGCCTGGAAAAAAAAACTCCCCTTATGTTCTTAGCATAAAGCTTTCACTTGACTTTCCATGACACACACACCCCACCCCGTAACAGCAGTGCAGAATGGTGATATTCAATAAATTCATTGGTCAGAATGGGAAAACGGTTACCTTTGATTCTGAAAAAAACTTGGTTGATTCCATGTGGAAACCTTATCTGCAGACCTGACCCACTTTCTGCTGACAGTGTTTGCTGCAAAGCTGCATGTAGGAGTGGATAATTTTCTTTTTTTTTTTTGGTGGAACCCACTGATGTTCTTTACCATGTCAGACTATAGGATGACACAGCAGGAGCAAAGCATCTGTTCCATAGAGTCTGAGTCAACATGTTGAGGGCGAGGTGCGTCTATAAGAGGGTTTTTAATGCAAAGCAGTAATGCCAAAAATGTTGGGTCATTTAACAATTTGTTGGTCTCTGTGGTTGCTGACAAATGGATGCAGTTGTTTTGTCTGATTGATGTTTATGTTTTGGGTTCCCATCTCAGTGGCATCCTCCAAGGCCCATCGTCAGACGGATGAGCAGGTAAAGAGCGAGGCCATAGCAGCGCCGCCAATGCATCCACACCCCGTCAACTCCCTTCAGCACCAGTTTCCTCCTCTCATCTCTAATAAAAAGCAGCAGCAGCAGCAGCAGCAGCAGTCTCCACCCCAGGCCTCAGTTGAAGCTGCACACGGGGCTCCAAATTTAAGCAAGACACCGACCATGTCCTACGCAAGCGCCCTTCGTGCTCCACCCAAACCCCGGGCTCTTCGGCCTGAGCAGGTGAAGAAGAACAGCGACCCCCTCTCCCTTCTTCAAGAGCTGACAATAGGAAGTTCAAATGGTAGCAATGGGTACTATTCCTACTTTAAATGAACATCAGTCACACTCTTATGAAATTAAAGAAAAAAACAAAACCAAAAAAAAATTTAAAAAGTCAAAATAAAAAAAAGAAAATTCATTTAACTGTTTCTAAATGTAGACTTTTGTTTGTTTCATTTTAGCGTTTTATTGGTAACTGTCATTTATTTTTTTCCTCAAGTTACATATCTGTGAAAAGCGTAAGTATATAATAATTAATACATTACCAGTATATACATACTCATGTATATATGAAAATATACTTATATTATCTACACTTGTATATGTATCAAATACTAAAATAAATAAATAAAAAAAAAACATAAATAAATAAATAAAAAGTCCTTTAAAAATTGGTTGACCACTTAGCTGCGTATTTTCTCCTAGTAAAGATGATTCTGTTTGTTACTAAACACCTTGTTTCCCCCATTTTTATGTGTGTTACGTTTCTTTCTCTTTTTGGAATAACTGTTTTGTTTTTATTTCTGAGCTACTGTGATTGTGGTGGCAGATGAAAGCTAAGTGGTCAACTGAAAAACTACATGGAACAGTGTATAGAATTAGGTAATTTTCCTCTAATCTGTACAGAAAAAGAAAAGAATTAATTGTTTGCCACAGATTTCATGCTAGTATTTGCATTATATGAGTTTTTTGTTTGTTTTTTAATCAGATTCTCTTCAACTCTTAGTCCTTCTTACATGGAAACCATTTTCTGTGATTATTTATAGAAAAAGAAAAATATAAATGGTGGTCAGATAATTCACTTTTCCTGAAAATGTCGTTTGGAAAAAAATGAATGCAGTGTGAAAACGTGAAAATAGCAACATCCATGTTTTTCCTCTGGTCATTTAAAAGCATAGAAGTTATATGATTGCTGCTTAACCATGTGTTTTTTTTTTAATATACTGTTTTGTTTTTCAATTTATTTAGTCAGTTCAGCCTTGTTGCTCCAAATCCTTCCCAACGACACTGAGGTTCTTTGTTTTGCATCTTAACAGTTCTTTGTGTTTTTTTTCTATGAAAGGTTTGCTCTGAAGGGTTGTGTAAGTGAAACAGGAAGGGCAAAGCAGAGTTTCAAAAGAAGAGCGTGATCAGTTTTAGCCTTCAGTTGTTTTTCAGTGTTGAAAAATCCACACAAGAGAGAGGTAAACACAGAAACTGAACAGCATGTGAAGGGGAAGCGTTTTTTTAATGGTTTTTTTTTTTAGACAAACACCACCTTGTACTTTTGTTTTTTCTCCCAGTGTTTATCGTGTGCACAATGTCAAAGCTTTAACAACATTTTTAACACCAGATGCTCTTAGCTTGTCCCCTCCCATTAAATGAATGGTGGCAGAATCCCTAAAAGCCTTTTATCTTTCATGATCTGATATCTAAACTTTTTCTTTTTTGATTGAGACAATAAGAGACAGCGTTATGGTTTTTTTTCTAGTTGCTGGACAGAAACAAAACAGTCCATTCAGAAACATTCGATCACTGAAATGGTTGCTTTTAGATTGAACTGGAGATGTTTGCAGAAGGTTTTTTTTGTTCTGTTCTGATAAGTAAATCCTTCTTACTAAAAATTATGAATCTCCTCCCGTTTTGTTCAAAGAACTTTGACCCTGCCTGGCTGTTAAACAATTCCATCGCGTTCTGCCCACAGCAAACAGACACTCGTATCCAGTTCTGCTTGAGTCCTGTCAGAAGTGATCAGTCTGGGTTGCTCAGATGGTCACACAAGTCTTAGTTGGAGGTCTTCATGACATATCCCATTCACAAGTACCCTCAATGCCCTCTTTCATTGCTCCAGTGCTGCATAATGTTCCAGGGAATTCCTAAACTTTCAAAACACTCCAGCCTCTTAAAAAAAATCATGAGAAGATGCATCAAAAAGCCACTAATGTCTCTCTTTTAAAATGCTATATCCGAGAGCGTTGGCTCTGAACAGGAAGGCATAACTTCATTAAATGTCTGATTTTAAGGTTTCCATTCAGATGTTTTTACTTAGCAGAAAATACATATTTGTAAATATGCATTTTCTATGTATTTACAAATGAGAACTTTGGGAACTCCTCGATTTTATAGATGCTGTTTGAAGAAGAGGTTTTCAATTATGCAAATTCACACAAAAAAGTCTAGAAATGGAAAAAAATCAATGAATAGTTGCAGTATATTGTAACTTTTTAGATCAAAAATATAGTTTGTTTTTTTTTTCCTTTTTTTAAGAAAGTGTCTCTGATTTAGTTTTTATAAAGGCAGTTACACAGCTGCAAGGCGACCTTTTGAATTTTTTGTTATTCTTCAAACGGATTGCTGGACTTGTCCCGGTCAATTTTCTCACAGCTGTACAACAATCAAAGATTTGTTTGAAATGTGAAGTCATGTTCATGCATGTTCAGATCACCTGGCTGATTTGATCCGTTTGCCTTGATTTCTGGTTTGGAAATGGGGGAGGGAGGGTAAAAAACAGTTTTGTTAAACCTAGTGTCAATTTTTACTATATTATTTGATGTGTACAATAACTTGTGACATTATCAACAAAGCTGTTATGTTACTTTTACTAACTTGTCAATCAAAAGATGTGATGGTCATTTGTGTTTCCTTTCTTCGGCTGTGACTTTGACGGCACTCGAGCTGGGGTTGCTCCCTGCTGACCGCGTGGGAGAGTCCGTTTTCTTCAAAGCAGTCGCTGGCTCGTCTCTGAAGTTGTGCAATACTAACATTTCACCGCTTCTTTAGCTGCAGTTGTATTTATTTTTGGAGCAGAATAAGTTGAGCCAAAGACATTTGAAAGGGACTTGATTTCAATTTTGTTTATGCTTTTTTTTTTTTTCTTCTTCCTCTCTTTAACCTGTCAGTTTTCCTATTTTGTTGAAACAAAAACCATTTCATGTTCAGATCTCCTTTTGCCTTTCAGTAAAAGCAATTATGATGTGACACGTAGAAAGGGAGCAACCTTTAGCCCAGCCAGCAGAGAGCAGTATGTTCAGCCCTCCTTAAGCCCTATCATCCCGGTCTCTGCCGGCACTCCTCTGCTGCTGCAGTCGGTGCATCGGTGATCACCTGTCCCCCACTTTTTTAGTCTCAGTGGTTCCTCTCGTGGATACAAAACTACTAGATGGTTTTACTCTTATACATTTCAGTTGGTGATGGCTATACTAAAGGATTTAAGTTGTGTTTTAAAGATTCTTTTTCTTTTTTTTTTAATTTTATTTCTCTATTAAAGTGTTTTTATTGAAACTGTTGGATTTTTTTTTTGTCTAATAAACAGAAGTACTTCCTAAGAAGCAAAACTGGAATTTAAGAAAACCTTTTTATTTCAACGTATGAACAAAAACATATCAAGGACAAACTTTCCAAATCTTGAGATTAGAGTTTCTTTACAAATGTAATGCGTATAACAAACACACAAACACGCGTATATTGATTTTGATAAACTAGCAAATATAATGAAAAAGCATTCATAGCAAAAGCAGTGATAGAATAAAAAAAGAATAAAACTATTGATCCCACAAAGGGGACATTTACATTTTTTAAGTAGGTGTTTATCTGTTTTAGCATTGATTTCTAATTGAGTTGCTGTTTTACTTCCTTCACTTCATAAAACTTAAATATATACTGAATACATGTCTTAAGTAATTAAAAAAAATCACTTTGTTGTAACAGAACATGCCAACAATTCTGACTTCTCAGTATTCAGATTGCCACACTCTAAACCAGGAGTGTCAAACTACAGGCCTCGAGGGCCAGTGTTTTCCAGCCAACCTGCCTTTGAAGCTCCTTATTAGCTAAACACACCTGATCCAGGTAATTGGCAGCAAATTCAGTAGGATTTCTGGAAAACCAACGGGAGGCTGGCCCTTGAAGACTTGAGTTCGACACCCCTGCTCTAAACTGAGCTTTCTTTCACTCAATCTTAAAGTCTGTTCTAAAGATAAGCTGAAAGTTAAAGCTAATCAATGTTTTTCAAAGTAAAGACCAACAGTTATGTACAGGGTGTCATACACTACACAGGAAAGAAACTAGATCAGGTAAAGGCAACTCGAGGGCCGCAGTGTCTGCATGATTTCTAGATATCCAAGCCCTGCTAATGACTGATTACCTGGTTCAGGTGTGTCCAGCCAATGAGAACATGCCAGAGCATGGTATGCTGGGAAACCTTCAGGAATGCGGCCCTCGAGGCCCGAAGTTGCCCATCCCTGAACTAGATGCTAAACTTATATTTATCATCTAAATGCCTGATAGTTGGACTGTTTTTATGACAAAAAAGAAACCAAAACTCTTTTTTTTAACATGACCTGGGTTAAAGTAGCAACTGGAAACCCATGTAAAGACTCTGGTCACAATAACAAAAAGGTAGAGGTGAGATTTACACTTTCTATCCTGGCAATTAAAGAGGAAGTAAACATAGAAAGAGCATTAAAAGTCGTTTTTTTTTTTTTTTTTACACGTCTACTTTTTCACTTAAAAAAACAGCAAATATTTTATAGACTTTAAAGTCAAAATAACGAATTTTCTCTTTTAAGGAAAGTACAAACTGTGAACTCATTAAAAGACCCTTTCTGATGACTTTGGGGCAGAAATGTCTGCAACATTTATCCTTAGTTTATTCCTAAGTGGTAGCTTCTTCATCTTAAAGTCCCACTCCAATCATCTTTTGATATATTGTAAAATTGTTCTCAGTGGTCTTTTAATTATGATTATGCCTTTTTAGCCCCCCTAAAAAAAAAAAAACCTGTTGTTTTCTAGGACATATTTTCTGCAGAGCGACAGGAGTTCATCAGAAATTTCCCTCAAGTTGTGGGCGGGACTGTTGATGCAGAGGTAAGCCGCCACTAATATCCCATCATCCCTCTGTTTACACTCTCTCTCCCGCTAGCTTACAGACCCTCACAACCCCAAGCTAACATTAGCAGTGTAAAAAACATGGTGAGCATTATTGGTTATCCAGCCGTACAGTTTTGATCCAGATTCCAGCTCAGACGAGGGGAATGAAGACGTACGTGGATCTATTTGTCTGAAAGTGGAGGACTTAGAAATGGAGCGGAGCAGAGAGTCTTTGGCCCGCCCATGGCAGTTGCTGGGTCACAACTGAGAGCTTTTTCCAACAGCATTTTTTTGTCTGCTCCTGATTCCTGATGATTTGAATAAAGAAATACTCAAAATGCAGTTTTAATTGTAAGTATGTCCTTCATCATGAGAAAACTGCCACAAGAACAAACTGATTTTCCTTGGAGTGGGTCTTTAAGGTAAAGCTAAAGATTCCCGTTTGTCTGTACAGCTATCAATCATTCGGCTTGCTCTGGCTCAGCGTCCATGCACGTCTCCCATGGATTCCTGGGCATCTGAGGCATGGAGAGGACGAGAAGTGAAATACCGGAGAGGAAGAGGAGGACAAAGCCAGCACAGGCACAGCCGAAGGACCAAGAGTAGTAGTACTCAATCCAAATTGTGTCCTCACTCTCAATCATGCGTTTGACCGACTGACGCATAACCTCCAGTGAGATGAAGGCACAGAGACCTGAGAAGAGAAGTTTGAAAGCCAGCTTTGAGCACCATCTGTTGCAACAGACTTCTAGAGGGAGCAAACATGTCAGTGACCTTCAGAAGAAAAGGAGCTGGACTTTGGATGCAGAAATTGGTTAGTTGAACTCACCTGCAAAAGCAAAGAACATGCCAGCAGGTTTTAGAAGGTAGTCTCTTCCTTTGCCTTTCCCCGTACACCATCCCAGCAAACACAAGGACCCAAAGATCATGAAGGCCAGACTGAAGATGGAGATGGCTGCTGCAGAGATGTTGTACTCTAGAGAGAAAGAAACCATTGATGTGATCTGACCTGAGGTTGCTGGAGGTGGTAGGTGAAAGCCAACTGCGGAAGGTTTAAAGTACCTTCAACATCTCATCTTTGGTATGTTCAGTTTACATGTGGATTTTAAACAACAAACAGATTTAAAGTCATAATAGAAGCCAATATTCTCCTTCATATTTAGGATCAAACTTTTTGGAATTCTCTGGATAAGTGAAGCACCAGCTGGTTTGTATTTTGAGCAGGGAGGTGGATAGGATCCGAGGCCTCTGATGTTCTGCCTGTTACCAGTGTAGGAACCCCATGGGAGAGCCATTCCTTTGGGGGTGACAGCCTTCATCTTTTGCCGGCGAGTGAGACTGAGCCAAACCCCGATGCAGTTCCTCTGAGAAGTTGCAAGTTGTAAGTTGTAGAACTTGTCTCATTACTTCAAGAACTGAATCCAGCCCTAAAGGCCTGAAGGATATCCCCTCCTGCTATGAAGCAGAGATGGGGACCTGGGCCAAATCCAAATTGCTTCCTCATTCCTACGGCCTCTCGCTATCCCTACATTTATCCCTCCATATATGGAATAAAAAGCGTCTTGACATTCAGACATTACCACTGCTTGAACCAACGCGGATCACCCTACTGGCAGAGAGACAGAAAGCCCTGTAGTATCTATGGTTCCTCCTTAAAAGAAACCACTACAGCTTCAAACGCCCCTACAGTTGGAGCAATTGGGAAGAGCCAGAGGGATCTGGAAGCAGATTCATCTTTGAACTTGAATCACATTTAATTCTAACATGCAGAGTCTTGAGACTTGACAAAAGACTTAAGATAGGATTTATCTATCGTAGATAACCGGCGACTGTTGATGATGTCATCAAGCAGTAGTAACGTCCGGATTTGAAGTCAACATTTTTTCCGTATCTCTCCACTTGGAGGATGTAGGGGGAACCTGCAGGACATGACTGTCAGGTCCAAAAGTGTAGGTTCTCTTTGAAATTCTTTTGCATTAAGAATGTGCAGAAACACCAAAAGTAGTTTAGTGACAGTAAAATGTTTGTTTTGACTACATGTTTTGAGCCTTGATTTGAAGTTGTTGCCAAAGGCTTCAGACTTGACTTTGAATTAAAGTTTCCCTCCACTCATCTTTTGATCCATTGTAAAAGTATTGCCAGTTGACTGTTAATTGTGATGAGGCTGTTTTTAGCCAAAAGCTAAAGACTTGTGTCGTTTTCTAGGACATAGTTTCTGCAGAGCGGCAAGAGTTTGTTAGAAATTCACCTCTGAGTTGTAGTTGGCGTAGAATGAGCCTGATTTCATTTCCCATCATCCTTTTGCTTGCACTCTCTCTCCCGCTGGCTTACGGCCCCTCAACATAAGTTGCACAACAAAAATGACGAGCCCATGGAAGCTGCTGCGCCACAACTAAGAGCTGTTTCCAACGATATGTTTTCATCTGCTCCTGATCCATCACAATTTGAATAGAGAAATACTCAAAAACACAGTTTTAAGCTTAAATTCTTTTATAAATGTCCTTCATCATTAGACACATACAACAAAAACATCAAAAACAGCATTTTCACTGGAGTGGGTCTTTAAATGCAAAGACTTGAGACTTTGACAGATCAATAGATACATTATTTTTTACTCGAATCAATTTTAATAGTTAGAAAAAAGGGAGTCCTCCACAGTCATGATAAGAACCATGTTGGTACTAAGGTGCAGAGTTTATGCACGGTGTTCTTCACTTCTCAACCTCCAACAGCTTAATTGCATGCTTCTCACTGAGGAGCTGCTAAGAGGAGATAAGACACTGACAGAGTGGATGGACTTGCCTGTGGTGACTTCCTGCACTGCATATCCTGTAAGTACGTGTACCCCCTTATTTCATCATGAAAAGCTGGGATGGAAATGAAGGATGCATACATCGACAATTAAATCTCTCCATGAAACACTTGGTCTACCATCAGAAGAAGAGTGTTCTGTGTGCACGGACACTTGTGATTGGTTGAAGAGTACTAATGAATGCACACATCAATGTCTTCATAGGCAGAGGTTTGTGTCGGTGTGTTCGACTTCACATACAACTCCATTTACATTCACACCCCAGGAATTGAGTGTGACAATGCACCACTTGTACTCGACCCAAAGGGGCCCTTTTGTTCCTAAAGGGTCACTGAAGATGGAAGGAATGGAGAACTACTCACCCCACCCAACCAAAAACAAGACTATGGACGGTCAGCTGCATACACTGGACTTGTTCTGCACTTTCATGTGACTTTTCATCAGTAAACTGTTCTGCACTTTGACCTTCACATGTGGAAAAAGCTTTCAAAGTAAAACGTCAGAACAGAACTGCAGAACACCTCGTTTATTTGACCAAGGATTCATTCATGTGCCCTGATTCTCTCAAAAACAGGCAATTTGGTCCTTTGCTGACTTAACAGCTCTGTGTAGGAAGGAGCAGCTCTGGGTCAGATCAGAAGGGAAAGTCTAAGGTAACCACTTTATTTTCCTACTTTATGTGTTGATCTTTCAAAAAAAGACAGAGTGAATCAGGAAAGAGAAGACCTACCTTTTTGTGTTTTGTATTCAAAAATTTCAGTGCTTTGTCCCGGAGAAAAGTGTCTGAAGTAGGTGCAGTTTTCCTCTGTGAAAACACAGAACACAGATTTAATATCACCGCTGTTCACCACAGTTACTGAGACTGAAGCTCATGTGTGTGACTGTTTGAGGCAAATGCGTCATTCAGGAAGGAAATATGCAGCAACTTTTAAGCACAACAATTAATAGATTCATCGGATGCACAAATAACCTTTAATAAAATAGTAACTTCATTAGAACTAATGGGAATGAATGTGTGAGAAATGAAGCTGAAAATAAAAAAGATTACTCAAGGATTCTTCCAAAGTTTCAGCCGATCACACAAAGTACACGGCGACCACTAAAGTCTTTTCAGGGGCAAAGGACGCTTGCAGCCATTCAAAGATGGAGACAGAAGCCACAGACAGCTCACGCTTTACAGGTTCCTGCTTATTGTGCTCGGCCGACCCTGCAGGCGATCCCAGTGCAGAGCGGCTGCTGGATTTTAAGGTCATTCTGATTGTTGTCGTTTAGAGCAGTTTGAAATTATTGAAGAAATCAATAGAAGAAAAGCTAAAGTAACTGAGGGAAACTGGTTTGGAGGCAACTTGTGTCACTTCCTGCAGTGAAAGGGCCAATCATGGAGGCGATCATCAGAAGGTGTTAGGATTCTGATGATCCGCTGGGAGAAACGTTTGAACTAAAGTCTGTGCAATGCATGATAGAAGATGAACACATAACAGAGAGCTTTCAACACATGTGACAAAGCAAAACACACATTCAGTGTCTCTTTTTCATGCTAGATACAAAGGACTGAAACGTCTTTGGTATATTTTCAACTTGCCACCTGATGGCTGCAGACAAGATGGCGCCCAGGCAAAATTAGCTGGAAATTCTACAACTTTAGCCAGTCTCCAGTCCGAAATAACGTTTTAGTGTGCAAGGTGAACTTAAAATGGGGCAAAAAATGGTAATTGTGTTATTCTTTTCAAAAAAGGTTATAAACAAAAGTGTTCAGATTTGTAAAACAGTTCTTTGACACCAACGCTTTGGCTCCAGTGTTTACATTCCTTCAACTGCCATAATGTTTCAACCCTCAATGTGATCAACGTAAATCAGCTGATTCGGTCGGGGTTAAAGTGGCTTTGTGCCGGTATGAAAAGCTGTGGCTTACCGGCAGTTACAGTACGTCAAAAGGTAAAGCAGGTTTTGACAGAGACATTTCTAGTGTTAAAGGTTTAAATTAGTTAAATTAGTCTTTTTCAATCCAGTATTTCTCTACCAAATGGGGAGGGAGAACATCAACTTAGCTAATCATGTCTGTGCGCCATCTTGTTGTCTGCAGCCAGGTCCGCTTGCATATTTTCAATTCCAATGAATTCTCTTGAGAAAACAATCTAAACATTTTTAGCAGATGTTGTTGTCCTCAGTACTGACGTGGATGAGAGGGTCGTGAAATGCTTTACTTACAGGAGGTAGTTCTAATGATTGCCACCCTGATTATTCTGAAGTCTACATTTTAACGAGGAACAAGACAAGTTCATAAACCAGTCGGAGCATCAGATGACGGATCAAAGGTGAACACATTCAACTAACTACTGAGTGTTTGTTGCTAGCAGACACCGGAGCTGGAGCTCTGGATTCCTTACATTTTTGTTGTGCTTGTCTTTATTTCTGTTTTAAAAAACCTGCTAATCTCAACAAGGATGAATAGATTCATCCAACCAGATCGATCTGACTCAGGCAAGCAGGGAACTGAGTCGAATCGACGTATAAAAAAATCATTACAAATAAACTAAATGATTGTGGAAACACTTTGAATCAAAGACATGTGACCATACAGTGTGGTAGAATGTTCTCTTTGGATCATTTTGATGTAGAAAAACAACATGTTGCAGAACTTTATTAAACTAAAATGCGAATAGATTTGACATTCATTCTTGTTTGCCTGTTTGCACACATATTTAATTTACACTTGCTTATCTTGCAAGATAATCTTGTATCTAACTGATGTAGGTTACGCCCCACATCCTCTTCCTCGCTATCTGAACTGCATCTACTCCCTAACTCCTGGTGATTACAGTGCATCAATTGACCACTTCACACTGTCACTCACTCCTACTGTGAAAGCTTCAGAGTAATCTAAACATTAAAAGCGTAATGATACAGAGGCACAGTCTGCACCGTGTGGTTTGACTCTCAAAGGGAGTGTGATTACGGCAGCCTTCACATTTAATTCTTTCCCCCAGATGAGGTGCTAAACCTTTGGGATTTGCAGGAATAAAGCCAAGCTGCTCTGTGTGTTCACTCAGTGGTTTGGTAGACAAGGTGCTCTTTAATGCTTCGCCAGGCAATAAAAAATGGACTCGGGTTAAAAAACCAGCCGAGCTTCTTGTCAAACCTTGATTAACTTATCTCCAATCGCACATGTGACTGAGTGCTGAAAATGTACAGCCTGAGATGGGCGCTTACACTGAACACGTGAGTCCTTGTTCATGTAGCAGGGAACTTTGAGGGGGGTGCTGTGATAAAAAATGCATAAAGGCTTAAATTGTCATATGCAGAGACATCAAAACTGTTGGAGGAGAGTAAAGGCAAGAGCACTCTAATCTCTCTGCACAGACATGGAGGAAGTCAAATGTGGGAACGTGTGGCAAAACATGGAGTTACTCTGACATAAGAGTATGAAGCTACAAGCTAGGCCGACTTAGATTTATACTCAGAGTCCCATTAAGGCTGAGTAAAAGACCGTTTTTTTAATGCTAAATGAGAGTTACAAAGGTTTTCTTGAAAAATTTAAACGTTTTAGTGCTGTGCGTTGTATTGCATATACATAAAAAACAGTTTTATGAATGAGAACAGAAAGGGGCCATAAAGGAGAGACAAAAAAGAAGGCAGAGGTTGTTACTAAGCAACCAGACCTGCTGTTATCTCTGTAGACACGAGATGGTGCATCAAGCCTTGCATTTAAAGGAGAGGCTGGAAGAAATGTGTTTGCTGTTTGCACACTTCCCAGAACTTCTGCATGTATTCCTGATTTTATTTTTTGAGGCAGAAACATAAAAACAGACCTACTTTTTTTCTTCTTCTTAAGTTTCTTTTGCAGCTTTCAAATGAAAAGCTTCAGCTTACCAACATTTTCTAGAGGTCTTAAATAAGGACGTCTCCATCGGATCATGTGATCAGAAATCGGGCCCGTTCATGTAGATCACGTTACCGTCATTGAGCCGAATACAGCAGCGGTTTGAGCAGGACGTGTACATAAACAGATCTGTGGGGTCAGCGGGAACTTCAGGGCTCAATGCATTTTTTAATGAATGTTTACAGCAAGTGTGTCTTGTTTGAACCCAAACAACGACTTACAAATACAGTTCAACAGAATAAAGATCAGGATTTTGTTTCTGTTTAGTGAGAGCGGCGCTTTCGCTCCAGGAAAGGGTGAATTAAAAAAGAAAAAAGAACGAAATAAAATAACCAAATAAACCAATAATGTCTCAAAAACAACCAAAACATACATTGTTACACTGAAATGAGTTAGTCATGAAAACTCTTCATCATCACATTCACACTACAACAACGATTTTAGAAGAAAGTCTTTGTATTCAATTTTTATTGAATAATACCTGATCAGAAATGTTGAATTTGTCTGAAGATACTAAAGCTACAGCCACCAAACTTCCTTACATGACTAATTGTTGCCTTACTGTTGTACTGCAACAATTTTTGGCAAAAAAACACTTGTTTTTTATTAGAATTGTTCATATAAACATGGGTCACAATGAATCAAAAATCCTTGAAAGAACTAGTGCTAAAAAAAACAGTAAAACAAGTAAATAAAATAAAAAATATGTCCCAGTCTGGATTTGTTTGTTACATTTGTTCCTTTTTTAAAAATGTTTTACAAAAGAAAGAATGTGATCAGGGCTGTGTATGGGTAGATGCTCAAACTCAAATGAATCGCTGTAAGAAAAGCCTGATCAGGACATCCCTGATCCTTCCTTCTGTTAGTGATTCTTTTCACATATATGTGGTGAGACTTGAGGACAGCAACAGTGAAATGTTTTGTGTGCAGACAGGTTCTGTAAGGTGTCCTTTGTTCCAAGCAGGGAAATGTGTCAGCTCGCCAAAGATCAGGTGCAATCTTGCGATTAGCAGCATGGCGGCACATTTGCCACATCGCAGCGATGTCCTTCATGGCTAATATAATGTACTGTCGATTCATCCTGTTTATTGCTTGGGCAAAGTTTGGCCCGCTCATCTGAGCACTTGAGCCGCTTCCACTGCCATTCTTTTGTTACGGATCACATGTGCGTGTCCCACAAAAACATCTTCAGGTTTTCTGCAAAAGCCAACGAGTTTTCATGGATTTTTTAGTATGAAAAAATGTAGACTTTTGTGCCAAATATTTCAAAAATGACCCTGGAGTTTGTAAATTCAAACCTTATGGATGCCGCAGTGATCCTTTGATCCAAATGTGAAGCTCGGTGTCAGCAGCAGCCCATCCCCGTGCTCCGTCTGAACTGTGGTGTCTGAGTGTTGATTTCACTTTTTGTTTGGATTCTGCATCACATCCCTAGAGAATGTGTAATAATGCAACTGCATGGGGACATAAAAATGCAACCAAGTCTGGAGGGAACAGACTGGCATAAGCTTTAGAGTTATGCTGGGCCCTTTCAGGCGGCCCTGTCACTCAGAGAGTCACTGGGCCTGTGCAAGAACACTTGACCCCACAGCTGAGTATTTACAGGTTCTATTTTTATAACTGTGGCAGAGCGTGTTGACCGCACCAGGTTTTTAAGGTAAAAGAATAAATGAGAAAAACAGGTTTTGCATTGTTGGGATGCTAGCAGGCACATTCAAAGACTTTCATCTTCCCTGGCCCTTAAAACCACCAAAATGACAGCTAAAAATCACATTTAGTCATTGAACACACTGTTTTACAAAGTAGCATCAGAGTTTCATGAATTAGATACATAAGAAGCAAAGAAAAACCTTTGCTGTAGAGATCCATGCATTTATAGAATAGAAAATGGTTTTGTTTAGAACAGGAAGTATGGAATTACAGAGACAAACGGTTGCAAAGTGGTGGCTTCTTCAAAGGCTGTGTGCACTGTCTCATCTGCTGTTGACACTGATCAGAGTGCTCTCAGCTAAGAGATTATGAGATATGTAAGAGTTGGATCAAAGCTACTAGCTGCTTTTATGTGTGAGTGCAACACGTTTGCCTCCTAGAAAATGACGTGGATGAAAGGTGAGGTCACATGACCCATTTGGTTCTATTTGGCTTCTTTTTTCCCGTCTGTAATGGTCACGATCCAGTTCAGCGATGATGTCACAGAACCCTGACCTCTTCAAAGCAGGAAAAGCGAACGGGACAAACAGCTGGTTGAACAACCGAATTGCTGTTCATTCACCTTTGGGCAAATCCCCTCAGGGGTTGCCATAGCGAATCAGCTTTCACCGATCCGCTCATTCGGTTTGGCAGAGAGTTTTACGCTGATGCCGTTCCGGACACAGTCCTGTATTTTATCTGAGCTGGGGACGGAGACGAGGAGACCCAGAACGATCCCCCTACATATTGGGGCAGTAGTTTCTTGGCTAGAAACCCACACTGGAGTCCGGTCATTGCGGCTACTGTGAATCAAACTCTGGTTTTCCAGTATTTACAAACCAAACTCTGTCCTCACTCTACGCAGCACTTGGGCTCACGGTCTCATCAGTTCCTCCAAACTCTCCAGACTGTGTGCAGTGACTGCTGCCTGCAGCAGGAAAGACACTAACTCATGTTTCTTTATACAAACCTACTGAAACAACAACTGCAGCATTTCCAGACTGTTATACATCTGTACTTGGTTTTCAAGAAGATCCCACAGCATGTAATGTAATCTTCAGCCTGTCTGCACTTTGTCAGCAGCCGGCCTCAACAATTAGCCTGCCAATTCCATCCAGTCGTGTGGATGTGACCCACTGTCTGCCTTAGTTCAGAGCTTGACACCTTTCTTGGGTCATGGAGCTGTGATAAACAACAATGTTCCTCTCCAAATACAGTTTGTGACTCTGGGGAAGCCCTGAACGATTGAAGGGGAACACCAAGGGTTATTGGTACTGATTCCTACTTAAAGACCCACTCCAATGAAAATGGTGTTTTAAACATGTTTTTTTGTAGCATTTTTCTCATGATTGCAGACATATGTAAAAGAATTTAGGATTAAAACTGCATTGATGAGTATTTCTTTATTCAGGAGCAGATAAAAACCCAAGCATTGAAAAAGCGCACAACAAATAAAGGCTAAAGTCTCCCTGCTCCGCTTCATTCTGATTCATTCACTCGCAGACAAATAGATCCATTAACGTCTTCATTTTCCTCGACTAACTCCAAAATTGCGCATCGATTTTTTTTTGCTACGCTAATGCTAGCTTGAGCTTGTGAGGAACTGTGAGCTAGCTGGAGAGAGTGAAACAAAGGAATGATGGGAAGTCAAGCGTAGGGTTATTTTCTGTGCCAACAGTCTCGCCCACAAATCAGAGCTGAATTTCTAACGAACTCTTGCAGCTCTGCAGCAAGTTTGTCTTAAAAACAATACAGGATTTTTGATTTTGGCTAAAAACGACATCATCATAGATAAAAGACCGCTGGGAAGATTTTACAACAGATTAAAATATAGTTGGAGTGGGACTGTAAGCATTTGTGCAGTACTAAGTGCTATACTTGCACTTGTGCAAATGACAAAAAAAGTAAATTCAGTGTATGAATATTGAATATTTATGGTGTCATAAACAGCTGAATCGGAAGGCTCCACACACTGATTCAAAAATGCATTTTAACCTTCTTTAAAGAAGGTTTGCAACTTGTCACCAACATCTGAAGAACTCCCAGTATGTGTGGGAAGGTCAAGCTGATTTTGAGTATTCAGCACATGCCATGACCCAGTGACACACCCCCAGGCACTTCATCTGCTGCTGGAGTGGCCCTTAGGTGCAGGCGGCGTGCAGGAATCAAAACAGCAGCCATCTGTCAGGACACAGTTGCTCATAGTTCCTCTAAATGAGTGAAGGGGTTTGCGCGACCTCTCCCATCTCAGTCAGTTGGCGTAGCACTTTCATCACAGTAGCTGTTTTATCGAAGGTTTTATGATACATGTCTGTAAAACAGTTAAAGAAAAAGCTTTAAATTTAGACTCACACATTACTATTTTAGGATTTATTGCTCCCTCTCTTTGATTTTGTTATGCATTAAACTAAAAACTAGCAGAGATCATAAAAATCTACACTTTATTGACAAGGAAGTTAAAATCCCTCGCAAAAAACCAAACCAAACACATTTTATAACAGTGGTTAGATAACAGATCTAAATAAACATAAAAGTAACCATAAAAATGGAGTTTCTCACGAGGGATTTTGTTTCCAGTGTTTGTGTTCACGTGTTAGCAGTTTTGTTCTGTTTGACCCTAATATTGTGTTCAGTCAATGATCAGGTTGTTTTGATCTACAGCTGTACATTATTCTTTTTTTATTATAAGTTAATGAGGTCGTGTAGAGGATTGCGGCCTTCTTTGGGCTCAGTGGAGTTTGAAGGAGCATGTGTCCAAATCGCCTCACTAACTACTACAAAACTATGGAGTGCAGGACTATATATTGCCCTGGATTTAAAAGTAATTCGGACACCATTCTCACGACTTTTTTTTTTTTTTTTAAAGCAACTTTGCTGCCACAGATTTCACGATAATTATGAGCATTTTACAAAGACTATGAATCCACTGCGTTTTGATGATGAAAAAGAGAAATTAAAATACTTTTTTTCCACAGAATTGTTTAAATGCAATGCATTGTGGTCTATATTCACCAATCTAGTGAGTTTTTCACAGAGACTTCTGGGAAATTTCCAGGACACTGCATTTTGGAATTACAGATTTCGACAGCTCTACTAAATGGCGAACGCACTATGTAGTGCACTATGTCAGGAGGAGTGACCCAACCATGGTCTTTCTCATGCTCTTGTTCTCCAAACTTTACTGACTTTTTATTTTCTCCTGAAGAAATGGGAAATAAACATGGATGAGTACATAAAATGAAATGAAAAGGCATCTTTCACTGGGTTGGCTGTGTAAATGGTTTATAATGGGACATTGTAACTGAATGAAATGTTTCAAAGTATTAGTTTCCTGTTTTATCTTTGGTCTTGTTACCTCATGGGGCTAATTCTAGATAACTGTGCTCATCTGTGAGGCTCTGTCTGGTGCGTGCATCAGAGATGCTTCATAGATTTGTGTCCATATTTGTCCTTTAAAATTGCCATGACTTTAACCTTAAAAAATATGATAAAGGGGGCGGAGCATCAAGCAAAAGCAGCTGCTGTGGTGTTTGGTGTTTGCCGGCGATCTCTGAATACTTGGGTTTTTCAGTTCGAGTTGCTTTGGTTGATGTCAAGTGTCTGCAGTTGTTAAGGGCATCTCAGGAGTGAAAGACCAGAGGGGGCCACACAGATCTCTTACATGCAATCAAATCTCCTTGAGTTTCACAGCTGGAGCAGCTGTTTTCAAACCAGATTAAATGTTATTATTTCAGCTTTATTTAGATTAGACTCCCCCTGAATGCTGATTACAATTTCTGATTACTTTATCCAGCTGCCTTTCCTCCAATAACTTCCAAGAACTGCTATCGAATCTGTCATAGTGTTTGGACAGCAAAAAGACATTCTTTGCCCATCAAACCACACAATTTCTGAGATAAACGAAGCTTTATTTGAGGTTAAGTTGATGCAGCTTAAGCTAATTTTAGCGCCATGACTAAATGTGCATCATTGGCTGCTTTGAAGGCTCTAGAGACTTTGGCTGAGATGTTTTTGCAAACTCAAACATTTTGAACAAAGATTCTAGAAACGAGTTTAAAAAAGCAGTCAAAAGACATGTCTGGAGATCGTCCTCTGCTCCCAGCGTTCTATTGGCGGAACAGAAGGGGCTGGGTTGAAGGAAGATCCTTGCAGGATTGAGTATTCATGAAGAGAAGGTCCAAACTTTCACAGTCTTTCAGCGACAGACACAAAAGCAGAACTTAAATAAACCACCGTGAGTTCTTCTTACCTCCTGGCAGACTGATAGGTCCACAGCCATGCCCCGCTACAAAGTCGTCCGAGCTGAGGTAGATGAACTTCTTGCAGAGCCTCCACAGGCCAAAGTGGGCTGCCTCGCAGGTTTGATTGACCTTTTTGATTTCTGGGCTAAGCACTGCCCAGTGGTCTGTGACCACCGCTGTGAACATGCAGGCCATTCCCACAAACATCACAAAGACAGCAATCTTGATCTTGGTACTCTTATGCATAGTTCCAGCTGTTGCAAGTTCTTCTCTGCAAAGATTCTGCTGCTGATGGAGCCAAGCACAATCGTTAACACCAGTTGTTGTGGCTGTATGGACACTAGTCTGTGTCCACTGGGTTTCTGTTCTTGGTGTTAGCTGCAAGCCTCACAGAATAGCTCCTCTTTTCCTCTCTCCACCCAAGACCAGTGTCTTCTCTCCCCCCTGTCACAGAACTGTGCTTCTGGTTCAAATGGAAGGGGGCCAGTGCTGCTCTGTCCTACTTTCAAGTCCCTGTTTCCCCACGCACTGGAAGCTGCTGCTCTGCTGAGGGGCTGCAAGTTTAGATGGTCAGCTGTTGAGGTAGATCAGGGAGGACGATGACCTGACTGCCATGGTGGGTGATGGGTGTGTTTCCCAGGCGTTTCATGCTATAAATGTTACGGGAGAGTCAAAATTGTCCGCCTCTCTGCTTATCCAGTTACATCACAAGTGTGCTGTGATCTGTAACTTGCCATAAGTGAGCCAACATAAACAGTTTTTTTTATATTATCCTAAAAGCCAACACCCTCTCAGTTAGGTGAACTGAAACCAGTTTTATTTGCATTTAACTTCCTTCATTAGGAACTCACCTCCAAACTGCCGAGCTGTGAATTTGACTGTATCGACTATTTATAAGAAAGTGGTCGAGTTAATAATAAGCTGCTGCTCAGATCCAGCTGACAGCAGTTTCCTCTGTGGAACAAAGCTGCGCTTAGTCAATCCTGTCAGTACGCCTTCTCACATGCCTGTCCGATCAGCTGCTTTGAGTTAAAACAACCATAGATGATTTCCTTATTGAGATGCTGATGTCTTCAATGAACCAGAAGTTTCTAAAAAGTAACGGGAATGATTCTCACTTATTCAGTCTCAAATGCGTTAAAACATGTTTTGAGAGAAGCAGGTTGTCTTTTCAAATGTTAGACTTTAAAAACTGCTAGAAAAGCCTTCAGTCACAAGAACAGAGCTAGTTCCAGTTCAGGGGTTAAGACTTTGCTGTCTTTCCATGATTTTCTGGAGGAAATGTTTGAGCTCCTCTCGGCTTCATTTCAGAGTACAAACTATTAAACCTTCTTTAGAAATTGTAGTTTGTGGTGGATTTAACAGAGAGCCCCAGACGAACAATAACATGGGGACCTCTGCTGCGGTTGTAGCCAGGTTTTACTAAAAATGGCAAAAAACAAACAAAAAATACTTAAATGATGGAACAAAAACTTCTTTGTGGAGTGGCATCAATTAAAAAGAAAATATTTTTTCAGAAAATTACAATTTTCTGACCCTTCCATCCTTTCCCTCCTTTCTTGTTCCTTTTCTTATGGTGGATTATTAGAACCACCGTGAAGGTAAAGAAATATGTGAGAATAAAGTTGTAAATTATATACTTTTTAAAAAGTCAACTTCTGACAAAAGAAAAATTGTGAATGTCTGACTTAAAAAATTGTAATTTTTCAAAAATAAAGTTGTACATTTTCCAATAAAGTAAAGCAGATTTAGTGAGATCCTTTAGCAGTGTGATGTATGTCATTTCAATGAATTATCTGCAACATAAGTTAAGCAGGAAACAGTTTAATTATTTTTGTTGAAACATTCTTAAAGCTACATAGGACATTTTATTTAAAAAAAAAAAGACCTTTTCCTTGTAAATTACAGCTTATTCTCATAATTTATGACTATATCCTTGTAAATTTTTGACTTTTTTTCTCATAATTTTACCACTTTATTCTTGTACAATTTTGATTTTTTTCCTTATATTTTAAAACTTTATTCTCATAACAGTTTGAATATTTTATCATAATTCTGTTTGCACTTTTTCCTATGTAGTCTTTCTGCACTTTTACAGGAAGTGTAAAAACAAACTTCTTTCTCATTTCCTTTTTATTTTTCATGACACAACCATTAACATAAATAGAGATGGGCTAAACATCGGTTCCAACAAAATGAAGTTAATGCAGTTGCCATTTTTCCATGGTACGGACTTCGCCATTTTAGAACCAGACGACGTTAGTAAGCAGTGATTAGTCCGAGTTGGTCTGAGTCATCGTTTCTATGGCAACCACTCTCGCTTATCAGGATGATTCTTGTTGGAAAGCCACACCCCTTCTACTGAATGTGGGCTCGGGACAATCTGTCAATCATAAATTTCGAACACTAGAAGTGTGGGCCAACAGGAACCACATGATTTTTCTAAGACATCTGATTGGTCAGTTTATAACTTAAACAACTTGAACGACCCCAAGGTATTGGGAGCCCCAGGCAATTGCTTTCCTTTGCCTAATGGTAAGGCCACCCCTGATTGCAGTTAAGAAAGAACAACAGAAATCCCCCCACATTGCTGCCCCCCAGCTATTGATCACTCTTTTGGATTTACAATGAAGACATTGATAATCCTGAACCCATTTTTAGTCGTGATAGAGGTTATTTCTTAACTTCATAAGTCGATGAATGGTCCAGTCAGAATCCAAAAACAAAATATCACTTCATAAGTTTTAATATAAAAAAAAAGATCATGGTCATGTAATTACGTTGACAATGTTGGAGTGTTAGAAGACGTCCAAAGAAAATCAGAGTGAAAAAACGTACATTCTAAAAAAACAACAACATGCTTTTCCTTTCTTTTAAAAGCTCCCCTGATGTGCTTTATTTTTGAAGAGCTGGCCCACTTTTGAGTTTCTTTCACACATTGTGACCCATTTCTCCCTCACACGAATGAGCACGTGTTCACATGAAAGTCAAAGAAATGGTCACAACAGTGAACTGGAACCTTGAGAGATCTCTGCAAACAAAGACTCACAACCGTTTGTGTGCAGCTTCCATCCATCTGATGGATCACTAAGTCACCAGATGAAACAAACAAACAAAAGTTGGTCTACTAGAGTTTAGTTTCAGTTTTTTGTTTTGCATTTTTCAGTAGATTTTAAATGCAGACCTGCAGACAGTTAAAAAAACAACCATGTAGCTGTAAAAAGAAAAAAAAGTACAGATGTCTGAGCCCAAAGATGCCTTCAAAACTATCACAACAGCTTATATCAGCAATCGGTGCTGCTCAACCACATCAGAACATCCTTGTTAGTGCTTTAAAAGGTGCTACTAGGTGGCCGCCGAGAATTGCATGAAAGTCAATTGTCTCTGGGAAGAAAATAAATGCCCACCTTGTTCCACCTGGTCTTCATCTGGACTGCGATCCCTGAACTGTCTGTTTACTTTAACACAGGACAAACCAAGACAATGCATGTTGCATCATAAGCACACATCTGTTTCAGGTTCAGATCTGACTCTTTACATTAACTTTTCGACTTCAATCGTTTGTGCTCATAACCTGCTGCGTGAACTGGAGCTCCAGAGTAACAAATCACCAACTGCATCCTTCTATTTTGTGAAAAGGAGCCAAATACAGATGAATGTCCTAGTGAGTGATGTTTTATACGTGTAGACGTTTCTTTTAAAGCTCCTGTCACAGGGATGGCTTTGAGTTAGAGTAGAAAATATACGTTTGTTATAGCTGTTTACTTTTTTCTTTCTTTTACCAAAGAACGGTTGTTACTAAGCTGAAGCAAAGCGCGCTAACACACAGAGGAGGTGTGGTTGTGAAATCAGCTGCCCCATTGTGATAATGGTTTGCCATTCTGCCTCAAGCATTCATGCCGTTTTTCTATTTTGCTGCAGTTACAACATCCAGAGCAGCCAAGAGGCATAAAGGTTAGGTGTCACTGGGCTGTAACGATAACTAATTAGAAAATTGACATAGTTTATAAAAAAACTTGCCAACAGAATTGCATGGAGCAAGAAAGATAACACCACTCGACCAAGACCAAATCCCACCACATGCACACATTCGCTTCAGACAAGAATCTCATTTATTTCTACTTCACACAGAACATATGGAGCTGTCGTCCTCTTCAGGGGGTAGAGGTGGGGAACGGTAATGGACAAAGTCACCAAGTGGCAGAAGAAAACGAGATCAAAACAAGATCATGCAAAGTAATGGGTGAATCCGTGTGCACGCGTGTGCTTCAGGAACAAATGTGGTTCCAGTATGTTCACAAATAGTTTCTAAAAACGTTTTTCGTTTCTTCAGATTCAGGGCAAAAACTGTGATTTGTAGAGCACATCTTAAAAGAACAAACTCCACTTCACAGAAAAATGTGCGAGTTTCACAAAAAGCAACAAATGTGAAAAGAAAAAAAAAAAGGAGCAATCCCAAACAAAAATTTGAAACCAGTTCGGTGATGACTTTGGTACAACAGCGGCTGGTTCCGGTGCTGCTGACCAACGAGATGCTGGTGGAAATTGGACAGTAAATTCATGTTTGTTGACAGAGAGAGAAAAGGAAAGAGTGAAGGAGTTTCTAATCTGCTCCTGATCCATCACTATTTGCATATAGAAACAATTAGAAATGCAGTTTTAATCTTAAATTATTTTTTATATGTCCTCCATCATGAGAAAAATGCTACAAGAACATGTGAAAAACACCATTTTCATTGGCGTGGGTCTTTAAGGAAACTTTAAAAAAATGATGACTATTTAGACAAATAAATCAGCAAATTCCCTTACATTTTTATAGGTTTGTGATGTGTATCTTTGTTTTATTATTTTAAAAGGAATTTTAGTTAAATACTTGAACCTTTCTGCATACGTTTGTAATATTTCTCCTCATCAGTGCTGTGGAAGCTCATAAGTAGCTACAAGATGTGTTGCCATTTACACACATCACTACACTGTTCTTTTTTCTACACAGCAGGAGTTCAGTCATTTTAGTCTGCCTCACAAACAAACCATTTTTTGATTGAAGGCTTTTAACAAAGTTGTATCATCTGACCTCCACTTGCTCTCCGTTTGACCTCCTGCTGCACAACCTAAACACAAAACAACAGCATTTAAGAGTTTGAGTCACATAGGAGCTCAAAAATGCTGTGTCAGAAATAACCTCTCATTGTGCGGACAGAACTTGAGCCACTAAATCCAATTGACTGAACTCACAGGGGGACACACGGCTACATTCATTAGGTCCAATCATGTCTGCTGTTCAGCACATCATTTAAACGCTCATTGGTCAGTTTGACCTCGACTGCAGGAAACTATCTTTCTTCTTCAAAAACAAGAGGTGGTGTAAAAAGAAAAGAAAAAGAAGTCCACTTTTAAACCAAAACAATCTACTTTTCTGAATTTTCTGTATAACACCTAAAAAAGAAAGATCACATATGTGAAAGATGTACGTTCATTTAGATATTTGAAAAAGTCTTTACATATTTGAGTATATACATGCACACCCACACCTATCTATTAGTGCTGTCAATCAATTAAAGAATATTTAGATTAATCACCGGTTTGATTAAAACGCCCAATGTTTTACCAGGTTAATTTTATACGACAACATGCAGCTATAAAAAAAACAGACCAGAGACAACATTTTGGCTTTATTTTTATTGTCTGAAATGTTTTAATTTATAAAGTGTTAACTCAGATATCCCAGAAATGTCACTTGTGCGTGCAAAACCCATCAACAGTAAGATAAGCGGAACTCTAAAGACTTGAATGTCTGCAGTGTTGTTCCAAGAAAACAAAGATGCTGATATACAGCCATAAGAAACAAACATTGTGTTTCTGCACTTTAAATGGTCCGGATGAAAACTCAAATCTGATTGGCCCAAATGTTCTCTATCACTGTGCAGGCTTCTTTAAAACAACATCTTCTGGACAAAAACAAGCGGTAAGAGGTGAACTTTCTTTTGCTGTCATTGAGTGGTGGTGGAGGACCCAAAATGGCCAGGCTTGTGACAGAAGCTTAAAACATTTTATAAATAAACTGAAACATGACAAAAACCATGGAGAAACAACGGAGTGACTAAACAAAGCAGAGCAGATGAGCTGACAAGGAATAACTGAAAACCAGACACTTATACAGGCTGAGGGTAATTAACAGAAATGAAGCCAGCTGTGGATCATGAACCTTAAACTGGTTGTGACTGATGGACAATTCAAAACCGAACATAACCAAAACCCAAGAACATTTGCGAATATATCACTTTCCTCTCCCGCTGCAGTTGAGGTCTGCTGGCCCACGCATTCTCATGTTACTGTGACAACGGGCCGCACCATGTATAGAATAGTTCGCTTTTTGTAAGAAAAAAAAAAGAAATCTAAAACCCCCCAAAATAACAAGAATAAAGTACTACAATTTGATAAAGCATATATTTTTTTTGTAAATGACCATGGCATAAGTGAAATAATGCCTGATGCAAAGTGGAAGACCGTCCCTTCTGATGTGTAATTAATCTGCATTAAAAAATAATAACCCGGACTCGACTCTGGCCCCCTTGTTGCTACATAGGTAGGCAGTAGCATGAAAGGTCTTGCCTGAGGACCCACACTCAGAATACATAGGCTAACAGCAACCATTCTTAGGACTGTGATGTGCTTGAAAAGGGCTGGAACAACAACTACATTTCAAGATCTTTTTTTTCAAAAACTTATAACTAGAGTAGAAAAAAAGATCAAGAAGTCTTTGCTCTCCTCCAAGTGCTGTTTGGTTGACATCATCTTACAGCATCCCTCTCATCTGAGCTGCCGTTCCTCAAGTTAAAGAAAGTTTGAGAACCACAGCTGGAGGAAGCCAGATCTGATGAGAACGCCCTTGACTTCTCCTGCAGAAAGGAGCTTAATGTTAATCTCCTCTCCTGCAGATGGTGACCAGCGCTCAAATCTCCGAAGCTTTTCCCTTCTAATTTCTCAGATTGTAGTTTCTAGTTCTCTGCTTTCTCACCAAAGTAAAAGCAGTAAAAAAAAAAAAACATCACAAACAAATAACGCAGAATTGGTTTGCTTTTCTGTCCTTCTGCCATTGATTAGACCATGTTTTTTTTTCTTTAAACGAATCCCTGATACTTCTGACACACATCATGCAACCATGCAGTAGTTTGTCATCAACATCATTACCCAGTGAAACTGCTAAGCTACTGCTGACTCAGTGTCATGGTGGACTGCAAAGCAATGAAGCTTAAGGCTCAGATTAACTGAAATTTGTTAAACAAATGGTTTTTCTTTTTTATAGATCACTGGCTGAACCATTGGGTTCTGCTTTCACTTTAAGCATTTCTTACATTTGTAAAATGACTGCTAACTAATGCAGCTGTTGCCTAACAACTAAGGATAGCGGTGCTGACCTCAGCCCCAACGGTTTAGAGATCCCAACAACAATCATGCTAATAGCAGACGAAAAAGCTTCAGCTGCTGCTGGCTAAATCCAGTCTGAGTACAGTAACAGATGTCACCCTAACGAATGCTTGAGGTTGTCAGATCGGCGGTACAGTGGCAGCGTCAACGGGAAGCCAGGAATCAACCCCCTGCTGGAAAAAATGTCAGCCACTTTAAATTTTCAAAAGGAACGTGGGAGGTGAGGGCGTGCCTGTGGAGATGGGATCTCACTGAGGAAATCACATCCCTCTTCCTCTCGCTTTGCTGCTGATAGCTTTGTGATATTACACTGATCTGCTGGCCGAGCCTTTACATGTTTTTTCCTTGGTTGTGCATTGAAATCTTTTCCTGACAGACCTGAAATGAAGTCCTTATCTAGAGTGAAATTCATTCTTTGGAGTTAGACAGACTTGGTGCTGAATGGTTCAGGTTCAGGAAACTGCCACTAACAAGCACATGGGTGAGCCTAGTCATGGCCCTGCCGTTTCCCTCTCAATTACTGCAGGAGATTTTTCACTGGAACAAACAGGAGGGAGAGGAGCTTTGTTGTGGATGAAAATATCGGTGTGAATCCTTGGCATTTACATTCAGGTCTTAGCGATGGGCAGAGAGAGGGATGTTTTTGGCTTCAGTCCACGAATGGCTAACATGATGATCAAAGCGGTATGGCATGACCAAAAAGCTTCCTATGTGCTGAATGGAAATAAGTATATTCGGATTCAAGGCATCCTTGTGTAAAAACCCAAGTGACTTGGATGACAGCAATGGTTAGGGGATCATTTGCCCTTCCGCCCCTCTAAAAGTTTAAATAAAGCACAAAAGCTGCTGTAAAACTGGGAACCCAATAAAACAAGTTCCGATCTGTTCCAGAAATATCCAGACCATGAGGCTGACATGGAATTAGACGAGCTCAGACTGAGAAAAATAAATCCGATTTTTTGCAAACGTGAAACATACTGTGCGGACAAACATCAAGTTTGTTCCGAGTGTTTTCTGCAAACTATTTCAAGCATTTGGCAGCCTATTAGTGCATTCAAGCATTAAAAATGATCAGATCAAAATGGTGTTTCCAACATATTCTTGTGGCATTTTTCTGATGATAGAGGATATATATAAAAACAATTCAGCCTAAAATGTGCTTTTCTCAGTATTTGTTTGATTCCAATTGTTGTGAATCAGGAGAAGACAAAATTCCATTTTAACTTGCACAAAAATAGATCCTTGTCATCTTTGTTCTCCTTTTCTGAGCTGGAATCTGGCTAAAAACTGTACAGCTGGATTGCTCCGAAAATGCTCGCAATTTTTGTTGCACCACCAATGTTAGGTTGGGGTTTTGAGGGGCTGAAAGCTAGCTGGTGAGTGTGTAAACAGAGAGCTCTCAGTTATTGGCGATGGTAAAGGGGGGGTGGGGTTGCTTCACGCCAAATGTGCTGCTCACAACTCAGCGGCGAAATTCTAATAAACTCCTGCCGCTCTGCAGAAACTATGTCCTAAAGACAGGGTTTATTTTTTTGGCTACAAGCTGCATAATCGTGGTTAAAAGACCACAAGGAAAAACTTTAAAATAGATCAAAAGATGACTGGAATGGGCCTTTAAGCTGGATGCAGATTTTCTTAAACATCCTGTTGTTATAAGCTGTTTGCCATTTACTGTTAAAATAAAACAAGTCAGTCAGGCTGAACTTTCAAAACACTTTCTGTAGGAAGAGTCTGATGTCTGTGGAAAAGCAATGGTGCAACTTTGGGCTAATTATCACTAATAATCTCGTTAGTGGATAACATCATGATTAATAAATGCCTGTTACCAACCGAGAGTAGTACATTTAGAGCACAAATATGACTTATAATCCTATTTGTAAAGGTTTGCTGCATTTCATTTTAATTTGTAACAGAGCCCAGAAGTGCATCAATTCACCAGTAGCTTTTTCATATTAGAAGGTCACCTTTTGTGTGAAAATAGGGAACTGTGTGGGCTTTTCTTTTCATTTTGTCTAAAATGCAGACAGGAAAACTGAGCTTTGTTTCCTGTAGACCTCAGAATCATTATCAGGTTTTAAAAGTGCATGCACTTCTTTTTATTTTAAATCTCCTTTCAGGTTTCAAGATGGCTCTCCGAGCTTTAGAATACCTAATTTGAAGTGTTCATAGAAAGCTAAAGTGTCCTGCAGAAACACAACCATGACTTCCCTTAAGTAAGTGGCTCATTTTTTTAGTGTTGAGGGGAAAGCAGACGTCATACTGAACTCATTCATGAAGATATGAAACAGTATCTTATTGTTGGGGATTACACTTTAAATGAATAAACCAACCACAGGACACTGTTGTGTATAATATTAAGTGCAAGTAAGGTGAGCTATTTTTTAATAAACATTCAATGAATGTCAATGAATGCGTCTGGCAAACCAAAGTCTTCGAACGATTCTTTTAAAAGCCTGACTAAAAATAATGTGAAATTTTGTGTTCTTCCTGGTACAAATTTCATTGGACAGCGACCACTTTCTCCAAGATTTTAGACATAAAAAGGAGCTTCGAGATTGGACAAAAAATTTTATGAATCTGAGAGGTCTAAATTGGGCTTTTTAAGAACAGGGTTTATTAAGGCGTGCTTTAAGAAGTTAGGGACTGATCCTGATTTCAAAAAACAGATTGATAAGTTCGACAACAGTAAAACCTATACTCTGGATCACTTTTAGAAAGGGGTGGGAATTATGTCTAGAGGGCAGGATGAGGGTTTATCTATGAGAATTGCTGCAAAAACCTCTTAGTGTAACCAGTTGGTGACTTTTAGACATTATCATTAAAATACACTTCAGACAGTTTGGCCTTTTTAGATGATCTGGAATGTTTGGAATTGATTATTAACCATGAACTCATTTATTGCTCTTTGAATGGCACTTTGTGCCAACTGTGGTTGTGTTATTCAAATAAACTAAACTGAATTTTATAAATATAATTGCAGGCTTTTGACATTTCATAAATCACTTATTCTGTTGATTAAAAAAGAACACTGAAATGCAGAATTTCATTCAGAAAAAAGTGTTTTTAACAGAACTATTCACTAATTCACTAAAGTAAAGGTAAAACTGTCAATAACCAGCATTCAATTGTTGCAATAAAAAAACTCCAGAAATTCATCCTGACACAAATTTTTTTATTGAGAATTTGTTAATTGCTTAAAAATTATTTAAAGCTTCTTACAATTCTTGTTGCTGAAAAGCGATGAGACAAAAAAGCTGTAAACATGAATCCATCTGGGTTTCTTTTTGTATGCAGCAGAATCTGCACCAGAGCAAATGATCTGAACACAAAGGCAGTGAGTGCAGAAAGTCTGGGATTGAGCTGCACTGATCACAAACACTGAGAGCACGACCTGTTTTTACACTTGTCAGCTCAAACAGTCCATCCGGAACTGATCTGTTCCGTTCATCCTCCCGGAGCGAATGGGGAACAAACTCCATGGACCGTCTTTCCAGTGCTCACATTGACACCAAACACTAAGAAGTCTACAAGCATCCACAGTGTGGTTGATCCTCGATATGGCTATATTTCAGACACATAACATTTATCACATCAGTCAAGCACAATTCAAACAAGCTTTTATGATGAACTAGAAATCTTTCCATTGGATTTAACAGGGCTGATGACCATCAGGAGTGTACAGAAGAAGGAAGCACCATTAATGTTAAGGTTACAAACAAATACAGCACAACAAGGTATTTAAGACAAACCATCACAAAACACTTTGTTTTAGTATACCTGGAAACAAGCATCAGAATTAATTTCTGAAACACCACATCACAACCAATAACACGATATCCAAAGATATTTGTTGGTTCTGTGAATTTCTGTGAAGCCCACAGAAGTTTCTGCTGGAAGCAGCAACATCAAAGAACTGCTGCCAAGCAACACGCGCAAGCTCAGATTTCATGTGGCTTTCTGCAGCAGCAAACCCCCTTTTCAAATTCTCTGCTTCAAACTCCAGCTTCAAATATTGCTACATGTACAGTACCTGCAGATAATAATTCTTGACAGAAAAAAGCTCATTTAATATCTGCTTTTATCTTAACTTAAAACAAGTAGGATTCTGTCAGGAAAAGAGGCGGGAGGAGCAAATCTGAGCTCTGACATTTCAAAAGCAATGAAACTCCCTTCCTAGCCACGGTAAAAAAAAAACTGTATGTGCTCCATCGAGCTGTTACTTAGAACTGCCGTACTGTACCAAACTCAAACCGGCGTGGTCCTTCGATTGGCTCTATCTTTCATGTCCTTCTGGAAGCAGTTGTGGACTTGTAAAAAACCAGAGTCTCTCTCGGGGCTGTAAGGCCCACTTCCACACTTCAGAGGGTCTCTGTTTAGGGTGTACAGGGATATGTCTCCCATTGGTAGACCCATCCCCAATCCCCCCACGCCAGATCCTCCACTGATCTTCATTCCCATTGGGGAGGGCTCACGGGATGGGTTGGTTGATCTGGAGCTGGAGCGGGAACGCCTCCGCCGGTAGCGGAAGCTCGGTATGCGAGAGTATGGAGAGGATGAGGAGGTGCCTTTGATGAAGTCATGGTTGGCTCGAAAGTGCACCTCTTTGTTTTTCTCAATGTATATGTTGACTGCCAGAACACCCACGGATTCAGCCACAATGAAAGAGAGAGCCCCAAAGTAGAAGGACCAGCCGTAGTTGTACTGGTTCTTCTTGTCCTCGTCTTTCTTGTCACTGGGATCTCCAGCATTACTGGAGATGTAAACAATGATACCGATGATGTTGCTCAGGCCTATGAAGAGAAAAGATGAGAACTGGAGTGAGAGGTGGTTGTAGGTAAGGCCGGGCGATATTGAATTTTTATATCACGATATCTTTTTTTTTTCATGTCAGGCGAAAATGATATATATCACAATAACTTTATTCATACAACTTTATTTAATTTGAACGCTCTGTTCCTCATTAGAGAAATGTGTAATCATCAGCAGGTTGTTTAGATTTCAATATTTATTTCCTGTCATACTTTAAACCTAACAGATGCACTGAAGGAACATGATGCAACAGTTTTTTTCAGTTAGCTAAGAAAAGGCATAAATATTACAAACTAAACTGAAAATTAAAGCAAAAACTTTCAAAAGAGAACATACAAAAAAACAGAACACTGAACTGCTTGATCAATTCCATTTAAAAACAAAGCATTCATTCTACAAGTACATTCTAATGTTTTCAAGTTTTACAGAACAAACATCAAATTGACAAACATTTTTTTCAACATCCTGTAAATAATCTAGGAACTAAAAGCAAATTCTCTGAATTTCTTCTTGTCGTTTCGACTGTTGCTGCTGTGAAGGTCTTAACTTTGTTGTTTTTCCTGGAGAATTAGCGTTTATTTCAGTCTGAGATTGAGCATGCTTGGTGGCACAACATGCCTTTTGCAGAATTTCTGTTTTTGTTGGATTTTAAATAACTGAAATACCTCCACAAAGAGGCCAAAATTTAATGTTGAGTCACCAGTCAAGTTGGCCGGTAGATTTAAAAAAATTTACCAGGAAAACACATATTTTACTGGTCAAATTATGACACTATTTTACACAGAAATAGCTATGGTGTTTTACTTTTTTCTGTTTTTTAAATTTTTAAAAAAATTAAATTTGCACAAAAGTAATTTAAATAAAAGTAAAATAAATAAAAAATAAAAATAATTTATAAATGGTATGAACACGTCTTTATTGATTTAAAGCTTGATCTTTATTGTCATCTAGCTGTAAACTCAAATTCAAACATGCTGAGAAAACAAGGACCGAGATTGCCTGATTCTGCCTCCATGTAATCACATTTTACTACAAATCATAACAAAAAAGGCCTGAAAACAAAGTGTTGGGTTATTGTCATTATATATCATTGACGTTAAAGCTGCAGCTCTCTCATGAGGGAAGCAACATCTGACAGGTCACAGGTTTTGGTGTAACACCGACTCTGTTATACTACAAAGACGCTGCTCAAACACAGTGGATTCAGTTCTGGTATTATTTAGAAAATATTATTTTAAGAATGTCCTATGAATTCAACGCCACATATTCCACTGTCTCATCAGCCAAACTAAACGCTGCAGAAGAGGTGACTGCAGGGGTGGGGGTGTCTCGTGTGTGGTGGTTTATCTGGCGTGCAGACGGCAGAGGAGGAGAAGACAACAGAAATTCATCAAGAGAAGAGCTAATAAACATGACTACATTTATGCAAACATTTACTCGCCATGTGGCGACTAAGTCTCGAACTTTTACTCACCAATGAGGAGAAAATGCTCGAAACTGACGAGTGTTAATTTCGAACCCTTCAAAATAAAAGTCTACAGTGACAGATTCATTTTTCTATCAAAAAAAGTTTTATCATGATATTGAAAGCTTTCGTTTTATCGCCCAGTCCTAGTTGTAAGTCAAAACAACAGCTAAAAAACATTTTTCAGGATATTACTGCAGAACAGCCACAGTAGCATGCCAAGAAGAGAAGGATTCTGCTGTAGGAGGGGGACTTAAAATATCCACGTGGAAGATAATTGATGTCACCTCAGCTCATGTTTCTATTCGTCACAGAATGAATGTCTTGCTGTACCTGCAGCCACAAACAATATTCCTGCACTGAGCAGGATGTTGTTCCTTCTGCTGTAGATTCGTCCAACTCCAACACACAGGCCGCCCAGCATCAGAAGAACATTGCTGAGAATTGGGAATAGACTAGAGGCACGGACTATACCTGTTCAGATAAAAACAGAGGCAATACATGTAAATGTCAGATGTTATCATCATAGCTTGAGTCTGAAGAAAGAATGCAATTAGATTTGTTTATACTTTGAGTAGATCCCACAGGAGCTCTGTGAACGATGTGATGTGTTCCAGGAAAGAAAAGACAGCACTGGAGGGAATTCTGACTTGGGACGTGAACTTGAGTTGCACGTAGGTTTGCACCCAGAACTTAAGACTTGAACTTTGCTTCAGCAAGGTCTTTTTATATTTTTCAAATTGTGCTGCCATTGTTTTACATTGGTCAGGACACAGAAACACATAACTGAGTCCCTCTGGTTGCTTTAAAGTATAATGTGACAACTTACAAAAATGTTTTTTAACAAAAACTTGGACTTGCTAACAAAAGTGACTTGGGAGCATCCTTAAAATCTGAAGCCGGTACTGGTCCATAGGACTGTTGTCCGCAGGACAAAAAAAAAACACAACCTAAAGGTTTTCTTGTCATTTAAAAATGTAAAAAAAAAAAAGATAAAGTAGAGAACGTACAAAAAAAATACAAACAACTGAAAGAAGTTTTATTTTGTAAAAAATACTGGATTCTCTCCAACACATCCAAGTCATTCTCGACGCATGTGAAGTCGCTTGGTCACGTGTCAGAAATCCATCCACTACTTTCTTAAAGCAGCTGCACCGATGGTTCAAATGAAAACCCCCCAGCAAGCAAAGTTGACAAAAGACAAACATACTTGGAAAGCTTCTTTTTATCCAGAAAAGAACAGGGAGGAAATACAAGAAGAGCCTTCAACGTCAAAGAAAGACCCACTCCAATAAAAATCGTGTTTTTGGTGTTTTTAACATGTTCTTGTGAGTCAAGATGGATGACATTCAGTATATAAAGAAAATTAAGCTTAAAACTATAAAAAAAAAATTACAAAAAAGGATTTCATGATTCAAATCTTTGTAAATCAGGAACAGACAAAATAATACAGTTTGTAAAACCTTGTTTTGTATAAACTGTAATCGTCAGGTCACAAGCTCCCTGCTCTGCTGCATTCCAATGGATCCACTTCTAGACAAACCGATTCATTCGTAAGCTAGCTGGAGAGCACGTAAACAAAGGGATGATGGGAAGTGAAGGAAGGCAACAACTTAGAGGCAATTTTCTGATTAACTCCTGCCGCTCTGCAGAAACTATGTCCTAGAAAAAGATGATAGGACTGGGAAATCTATGTCATGAATCTATATCATTCCTACACAAAACCTAGTGTAGAAATAAATGGCAACCTGCTGCAGATATGTTTCAGAGGATGAAGATAAACTTTACCCTCAAAGGTTAAGGGAAACTGGAGGTCAAATAAATAAATATTGTCTGACATTTCACTGATCTGCTTTTGGTTCTTCTTTCAGTTTCCCTGCGTGCACAGTGCCACATTCACCAAAAAATAGAATAAAGTTTGATTTTTAAACACAGCAAACACATTTAAAGAGTATATTTTAGGGGCCACGTGTGAATTTCAACAGCAGAGAAGTTAAGCCGGAAAAGAATCAAGTCTTAGTTTTTCTTCTTTTTAAACAAAGTTTGGTCTGTGGTGACATTTGAATCGATTTGCTTCTTGACTGGTATTTACACGGCAGACAACAAATCAAAAAACAAACAAACAAAGGGTTATGACTTCCAGTGCCACCCTATTGTTCATTTAGATCAGGATTTGTAACAGCTTTCCTTCTTTGAATTGCAATGGTCAGTTAATTCGCTGCAAATATCTGGCACAGACTTGTTCCCCGGTAAAGAGCTGGAGGTTTTGAAGTTACTTTGAGCTCACTGTGGTCTGTTTGGAGGATCAGCCATCATTTTTAGTCAGTCTAATGATGAGAGTGCCGACTCCAGCTTCCTGAAATACATCCATACAGACAACAGAATAAATAGAACTGATGTCTCCAGGAATCTGCATTCATCTGCAAATAGTCTAACACAATCTAAAAACTTTATGATATTATGTGGAACATTTAAAAGAGCACTTTTATTCCTTCGCATGATTCTTGTAAAGGTCCTATTATTAAACACGACACTTCAATATGAACTTATCTGCAGTGACTGTCATGACATCATCCTTTTATAGGGAGTGGATGGAGATGTCATGATACATTAAGAGTCGTTGTGATAACTCCATCATCACCGAGGAATAGAAGAGAGTTTTAAGGCTGGAAGTGTTTGAAGAGAGTGAGGTTGTTGCACTGACTTACGTAAGATGTACTCCGAGCTGTCTGTATCGTAGTCGTTATCTTCAGGAAAATGATTGATCCGGAAACAGCTTCCTTTGTTGATGCCTGTTGAAAAGCGAAAGGCTCAGTGTGTGTGATCGGCACTTGTGCTGGAAGCAATCACTTCATGCCGGTTAAATGAAAACAATGTCTTTATAACAAGGCTGGAATTGACTCCTTCCAGAATTGAGCCATTAACCGAGTCCCGCATGGGCAACTTGAATGACATGTAAATTGTAGAAAATATGTGTTATTTTTAAGTTTAAAAAATAAAAAACTATGCATGAAATGTTCTCTTCTTTTTGGTTTGTATCTTTTTCGGGATGGTCTAGTGTAGATCCAAAGTTCTGAGGCTCTCAGGCCCTCAGGCGCTTTGTGTTCAAAGACCAAATCTTTTCACTCAGAAAATCTTCCCTCAACTTTTAAAAGAATAAAACATTGGAGAATTATGAATATTGAAAGGTCAGAATTTGAATCAAAAGTCTGGATCCTGATAAAGTCCTCCCTTCTACCTCTTTCTTTGTCCCTTTAAAAAAGATATCAACACCAACAAAATATATTCAAAGTCAGTGACATTTTTGTATGATAATTCCATAAACTGCACAAAAACAAACCAAAACAAGATCGAGCCTTTGATTACAATACATGCAGCATATTCATGGCCTGCAGCAGCCCTGGACTGCAAGGACCATACTGTTTCCGCAACTCCTCTTTCGGATTACACGTTTGAGCAAAAATTTTGCTCCCGCCACAAAATTCACCAAAATGTTCACACACCCAGCACCCAGTGAAAATGAATTTTGGGCAAAGTGAAGGACCCCTCCCTCACCACCATGAAAAAAAGTGACACAACAGCAGGGGAAACCATCAAAAAAAATTATATCTCTTATGGGGCTAAAAAATCCACTAACAAGACCAAAACCCGTGTCAGCGTCCAGACAAAAACAAAATACAATTTAAAATGATTATGGGATGGCCACAGGACCTACAGCTTGACAGCCATTTTGTGGCAAAGTGTGAAATTTGGCAACTTTAACATTTTACCACAACATGGGAAAGAAAACTTTTTTTAATAAGAGCCTTGGCTGTCTTCCAAGTTACCCTAGTGTAGTTCAGCGACAGTGTGAATGTAAACAGGCTGTACAGTTAGTAACCTAAAAAAGATGATAACACTTTGCAGTTTGAGAAAAAGAAAATCTACACAATCAACACAGCCCAACCCCAACCCAAAAATGAGCAAAACAAATAAAAGTTGTTAATAATTTTGTTTTAGTGAGGAGAAAGACGGACTTTTTTTTTAATTAGATATTTGACAGGCACAAAAAAGTATTCAATTTTACATTAGTCCTTTATCTGATAACATCTATATTCCACTAATGGGATTTTGTATTAACACAAGTGGATTTCTCCTCAAAAAGTTAATACTTCCTGCCACGTATCAACTTTTATTCAAAAATGTCTGTAGGTTTACATCTCCGCACGTGTGAAACAAAACCAAGCAAGAAGAAGTCTATGACGTTGAACCCAGGATACCGCTGTGTATCCAAGGTAACTGCCGTTTCCTTCTTGTGAATGGACAACAGCAGAAGTGGATTGTGCAGCATATGGTGCAGACATACCAGGTCCTGCGTTAGCAAAACGCAACCATCAGCGTTTGGATCTATGTCAAGAACAATTTGAAAAGTAAGAGGAAGTTTGGACCTTACATCATTATGTATGGTTTGTACACTGAGCAAAAATATAATCACAACACTTTTGTTCTTGCTGTCAATTGTCACATGAGTTCAAAGATCTGAAACATTTTCTACAAAACATAAAATAACAATTTCTCTCAAACATTGTTCATGAATCTGTCTAAATCTGCGATGGTGAGCACTTCTTTGCTGCGATAATCCATTCTCATCTTGCCATATTAAGATGCCTTAGATTAGGGCCACTAAAAGGTCACTCTGAACGTGCTGTCGGACAGGTCAGGCTTCTGCGTTGCCCAATCATTTCTGAAAACAAACATCTCAACGAGCATTATCCTTTACACAGTAGATTATAGTTGTGGCTCACTGCATTGTTCTGGATAAATTCTGTTAATCCTTCATATTTGAGAACAGAACAATAGTTATAGATGAAAAATGAAACTAACGTGTTTTAAAAAAATAACGCACTAATTTGTCGGCAATTAAGTAATCACAATGAACTCCATTATTTGGCACAGCTTTTGAAGTATGTCTACTTTAAATATTTAAGTACCAATCGGGTGCGTCAGTGCAATCACTGTGGACTGCACACATGAAACATGAAAAAATAAATATATGCACCAAAGGTTAGTCCACAAATAATAGCAGGGGGCCGCAGCATAATGAGAGTGCAGAAAGAGAGTGAGCTCACCAGAGGAGGTATCTCCCCAGAGCCCATCTGTCAGAGTTACCGAAGCCGATCTTTTATTACTCAGCATAGCTTCACCATAGCAACCTCCCTCTAGCAACCCAGAATCCCATCTCCAGCTCCACTTCTCAGAGGACGCCTTTGACATCTTACTAATGTATTCACCGCTCTACACACATGTACACACACCACAAAAAAACAGAATGAAGCTTTTGTGATTCATAGAAGCTGCAGAATCACTGAGAGAAAAACAAATCAGCAAAATTTAAACCGTCTGAAGTCAGAATTGTTTCCAGCATATTAGGAAAAAACTGGCATGTCTACTATAGCTGAGATATCTTTATTATTTCTACAAAAGCTCTTCTGAACGCTCTTTTTTTATTGAGTTTCTTTAAAAGTTTGCTAAATTTTCAGTGAAACATCAACTTGTCAAACAAACGTGACCAGTTTTGAAGGTAATGAATTACAAAGTAACAAATGACTGTAATTTAATTACTTTTGCGAGTTACGGGGCAATGTAATGAATTACAGTTCAAATTTCAATAATTAAATTACAATTACTAGAATGCAGAAACCCTCATTACTTCATTACCCACATTTTGGAGCATGGCGACTAATAAAACAAATTAATTTGTGTAAAAAAATCGGCTATGACATTGTCTCTTGGTTAAATGAAATAAAACAGATAGTGATAAAAAAAAGAGTTAGTGACACATGCGCACTAATGCAGTGTTAGAGATTGGCCACTCTTTAAAAGCAACACTGAATGTGACACAGGTAAGATCACCGTTTGGATAATCCTCCTCGGCAGGATTAGTCAGCACCTGCAAACGGCTTCCCAGTTATTTTAAGATGCTTAATTTACCTTTAACAATGGTCTGCCAGCTGTGAAATCTCCGAATCAAACCGTTTAACCAGATGTCTTTGCAGAATGTGAAAGAAGAACTGGATCTAAAAACCTCTGCTATGGACAGAAGAAAGCGAGGTATTAAAAGTCATAAGATGTTTAGGGATTGTTGAACATTCATAAATTCATCAGCACGTGAATGAAAGAATATTGTCCAGCACTCTGTTATCAATACTTGAGAAATGGAAGTGATTCTTAAGGATACTCAACAAACCATTTTGACTCTTGAAAAAAACCCAAGAAGAGGGTTATTTTACCCTTGGATGAATCTATTTTCCATTTGAAATTCCAGGTCAATTGCAGGCTTAAAACTGGGAGTGATTTCTTGAATCTGTCACTATTCATCTGCATGAATAAGTGATGCCTCTTTGCATCAAATTTCAAAAGGCTCCATGTCTGAAGATGCCACTTCCATGACTTACAGACTAAGAAGTGGCGTCTGCATTCTCAACCACAAGGATCTAATATCTGCTCAGTAATATCCTAGATTCCTAACTAAACTAAAAGATGAGTTGCTGTAAGAAAACTCAGAAAAGTGTCTCACGATCAGGCAACTCATCTGCTTTGAGGAGGCGACGTTTTCCTCCTTTTTCCCACCAGAAAAAGAAAGCGATTCTAGAGGAGACTTCACCACTAAAGACAAAGGGGGGCAAACAGGATACTTCTTTGGTTTGTTTCCTGCGCGCGGTCTCTGCGCAGACGCTTCCATCCACATCCAGACGCCCAAACCCCCACAGGCAGGGGATGTTTTCATGAACCTGCTTTTATCATCTCCATCACCTTTACTGCTGAATCACATGGGTCCATGCAAAAGTAAAGAAGACTGCTCTTCTCGCGCTTTGATGGGAGCTTTTTCATCTTTTTCCAGACCAGGAAGAGCTGGTCCTCGCGCTGCCTGTGCGCAACAGGCTTTTGAAAATTCAAATTACATTAGAAGAAAATCCGATCTATTCATTACAATTCTCTTTAAAAAAAAAAAAAAAAAAAGGTGTGGCTGGTTTCAGTGCGTCACTCGCCGTTTTCTTCAACACAAACAGCCTAACTTCCCAGCTGTGACTTTAAAGTTTTCCCTTTTTCTAGATGTTCACTGGTGAGGCTTTAACAATGTGGGAGCTTTTCTTTTTACCTTCAATACAACAAATCCTCCACAGTCCGGAGTGAGTCAGGTCCCCTTTGACTTTCTTGGTCTGCATTTGGCTCTCGTCGGTGGTCACATTGGTGGCGTTACAGATGTACGCCCGGGAATAAAGCCAGTAGTCGGTGCCGATGGCGACGGTCATGAGGCTGAAGGCGGTGAAGGCTCCCGCGACAGCCAGCACCGTCTGAACCCCGCGGTCACACCACGCCATGACTGTTCATAACGTGAGACCCGACTCAGCGCGCGGCCACAAGCGCGTCCTGGTCCTCTCTGCCTTTATTCTAGCTCCGCTGTTCCGAGAATAAACTTTAGTCCGAGCTTTGCTCCACGTTCTTTGTGTTCTCTCATCAACGCGGCTACAGGTGGAAGCAGGAAAAAAAAAACTGCAGACGATCCTTCATTGGAAAGTTAAAAAAAAAACTGAAACGGTGTTCAAAATATGTTAAAGGGTCACGCGCACCCGTGATTTTAGCCAGATGTTTGACTCTAAACAGAACAAAAGATGAAGCATCCGAGCCACGCCCCCCGCTGCGGCAAGAACCAATCAGACTTAAGGAAGGAACAAAAGAAAATATGAGCATGCATGGTGGTGGTAGTGTCCTGATGTGGGCCTGCATGAGTGCTGCTGATGTTGGGAAGCTGCATTTCATTGATGGTATCATGAACTCAACAATGTACTGCTTTATGCTGAAGGAGAAGATGCTGCCATCACTCCGTGCACTTGGTCGTCGTGCACTTTTCCAGCACAACAATGATCCAAAACACACATGGAAAGCTACTGTTGCATTTCTGAATAAGAACAGGATGAAGGGTATGGGGTAAGGAAACTGTCAATAAGTAACATATTCATAAAGAAAAAGTTATGCACAACTTTGCAGAAAAAATATGAACACAACCTTTAGTTTTATGTTTCACATGTCTGTTTTGAATATGACTTTTCTTTGTTTTGAATACAAATTTCTCCTGTTAAAGCACTGTTAAAAGTACATCACCGGGTCACAGGCATAAACATCCAGTGTCGCTTAAACTAAATGAGCATGATAGAATTGAACTTTTCAGAATGTTATTCTTCCCTTGGCAGGAAAATTATGTCAAACGTAAAACTAAAGGTTGTGTTCATATCTTTTCTGCAAAGTTGTGCACAAAATATAAATCTGTGCACAACTTTGTCTTTATGAATACGTTTCTTTTTGACAGCTATCTTACTGTCTTCTGATCTGAATCCAATGAAACACCTGTGGGGAATTCGGAAGCAACAAGTTGAGCATCAAGGTGCATTCACACCGAATGCTATTCGCGTGGCGCGCCCTTCTCTTTCCATGCCGCGAAGTCGCTGCTCACCGTGTGGCCAAAAATGTGTTCTCTAAGCTCGCCGCCTCGTTCACTTGTGGAGGAGCTATCAGCTAATGTTTTGATCACTACATGAAGCTTTCTCTGTACTTCATTTACAATGCGTAGATATCAGTTTGTTTCTTTTTCGAAGAGCTCTTCAAAAACATTGGTGATCACGGTAATGTAGATCGTGGGACATCAAATCTAATCAGGTTTAAATCTCATTAATGTTGTGTTTTACTTTTTAAAGGCATAGTTGCATTTTATTAAGCATAAATAAAACATCTTTTTTTTAATAAACTTCTATGAACATCTGTTTAAAACTAACAAGAAGTTAAGAAATTTAAACTAAAGGTTTCATAGACTTCTACAGAGGTTCTCTTAGCATAGAGAGCTTCAGTCCCATTGTGTCTGGATGACAGCCGCTTCCGAGAGGTTTCCGTCTCTCTCTGATCGTGTTTGAAGCAGACTGGCCCCCAACAGTAGCGGGAAAAGGTCAGGAAACCCTGCTGACCCGAAAGGAATACATCAGGTTAAGAAAATGTATGGAAGTTCAGGAGATCCGATCCACCATGTTGGATGTGTATACTACCCGCTGTCATGGAAACAGTCACATGCCCAAAGTTGAGTCCCTGATTGGTTGACACAGAAGTAGAGACCTCCCCAAAGTTTAGATTTTTTTTACTCTGGCTTTCGCTCTGCACCGGCCGCTCATTTCACGCCGCAGAACTTTAATTCGCGTCTAAACCATTGACTTTACATTGAAACTGGCCGCCTCCACCATTCGGTGTGTCAATCAAATCAGAGCTAATTAAGAGACCCTTGCTATATTTTTGGGACCATAAGGTGCACCTAAAATCAGTTAATTTGTTAAAAAATAGAAAATATACCTTGCAATCTGGCATGCCTAAATTTTGGTTGTGCTTACTGACCCTCAATTGATTTTCTGTGGTTCACAACACCCAGAAATGTTGTTGTTATAGTTGTGTTTTAGTTCCATTTGTGTGAGATGTTCTCTCCTTCAACTGTCTGTGAATGAATTAAATAAAGTTAGAGTCAGTTTACTTTTTAAAAATTAAAGGTTTTATTTTTCTTAAAGCAGAGAGCCACATTGAAGGAGTAAAAGAGGCACATGTGGCTCTGGAGCCACCAGTTGCAAACCCCTGGCTTAGGGGCTTTTTCTAAGTCAGAAACAAGAAAGACAACAAATACTCAGGCATGAAATAGCTCACTGAAATTTAAGCTCTTAATCTATTCAGAGTAAACTATATCCGTAAATATGATCATATATTACATTCCTCGCCAGTATGTTCTACTCAAAGTTTAAACGGTAAATGAATGAACGTTTCTTGAGCGTCGTTACACAACACACACATCAGAGTCAGCTGGCGTCTGCACGACTGTGCAGGGCCCAGATGAGGTGTAATGAACATACCAACAGTAACGAACACCTGTTGGACCCGACGGGTATTGGAGATGGGACAATTTCTTAGAGGGATTCTCAGAAATTATCAAAATACCCCTTTGTTTTTTTTTAATAGAGTTGAATTAACATTATAACACACTTAAAAGCTCAAAAAAGGAATTTTGCATGGTACAAGCCCTTTAATTTTCTTTATACACGTCCTCCATCATCAGAAAAATGCTACAGGAACATGTTAAAAACACCCAAAACACGATTTTCATTGGAGCGGGTCTTTAAACAGTTTCTGTGAGATTTCTGCACCGGTCATCATAAATTGTTGAAAATATCTTTCATCAAATGCAGCAAAGCAGCTCAAAGCATAACCGAACCTCCTAAGCATAATTCCACAATAGGAAAAGTTTTGATGATAGGTTTCATTAAATGTGTCAGTAAGCAAAAGCTGATGTCAATAAAATATTTAATTTTGGCTCATCTGTCCAGCAGTACCTTATTCTGGCCTAGTGGCTTACTGCATCGTTGCTCTTTTGTTTTGGGCTGTTTGTGGACTTGAAACTTCTGAATAAAGTTTAAGTCCCATCAGTTGTTACACATTTGGGAAGTGATATTAGCTCACTACATTTGATGCATCCTTGTAATCTTTGTAATCATCCTGACTGCACTCAAGCTGAATTTGCTTGTATTTGACAGAAAGCGTCAATGAAGTGGGACATTCATGGGACACAGAGATGCACAGTCACTTTGCTCAGTCTTGTTTTATGTAGCAAATAGAAGGAAGCTCTTCTTAGACATTCAATTCAGAGCACTTGTGCTCAAAGTAGTTACTACAATGAAAAGATGATACACAGATAAAAACGAACCCATCTAGCTTCACCGCCGCGTGTCTGCTTGAGAGTCCTGATGCTGCTTTTTCTGATTTTTGTGAAATCTATCCATCTTTTACCATTTTTTTGCTTTCAGCTGCACTTTAGAAATGTGTTAAGTGCAGCTTTTCTCTGTCACATCATACTTTCTTTACAAAATGCCACTTAAATCTTAATAGAGTAAGGACCATTCCAGAATTAGAGGACATCCCACCCATCAGAATTCCAATAATCCAAATACAAAAAGCACTTTTTGACTAAATTTACTTGTCTTGAGACCAACCTAAATCAAAAAAATTTTTGAAAATAGTTTTAAATTACGTCACAGGCTTGTAATACCCCCTAAAACACAATTTTCCCTTGTTCCACCCTCCTAATGTCCAAATGTAATCTGAAATAATACTATTAAAATTAAATTTCAAATTCTTTTTTTTTCTTTTGGTATTATTTGTTTTTGATTGGTCTTTCCTCTAACTGTGGGAACATTTGTTTTAATTAACTTCAAATAAATGTTATATTCATGGAACTTCTGTCTGTGAATTAGCCATCAATGGTGTCTATAAATTGTGCCCAATTAGCATAACCTTTTGAGCATGGTAGAAGAAGAATATAACAGAGAATCGGATGATACGCTGGAGTTGACATCATCAAACCTTTTCCAAAAGAAAGGGTAGAGCCAAGGGATCTCTTCTCTCCTATTTTCTATATTTTTGAAACAGTTATCCAAATGAATGTCTCACTATACCCTATGTAACCCTGTTACCCATATAATCAGAATAAAACAATTCCTTAGTTTTATCTTCTTTGCTTAATTACATGAGTAAGTTTGTCTTCTTGGTCACCAGTAACAGTAAACTAAGCAACGAGCTTCTCCTGAGAGAAAGCTACAGATCCGCATCCTGATACCTGCAAAAATGAGTAAAAATCAAGTTTTGTAATCATCATGTTCATATTGTAATAAAAATAGCAAAATTAATCTGTAACCTGAACTAATCAAATCTTTGATAGTTTTTCTTTTACCTATTTTGAATGAATATGTAGCAGAAAATGATAAAAGTGAAGGTTTTTGTTTTCATGAACTCTAAATCCAAAATGTCCTTCAATTCCAGAATGACGTGCATCTTAATCAGGGCTTCTTTCTTTTTATGGAGACAGTTCAATTGTTTGTTAAGTCAGCAGAAGTCAATTCAGTTATGATAAGATTTTCAACAGTTATCCAAGTACATTTCATTTAACTTATGGGACGTTCAGTTCAATGCCGCCATAACAGTAATATACAATCATACAGTCTTGCTTTTACTTTTCAGCGCTGTGATTCAGTCGGGAGAAGCTTTCCGTTGCTGAGGAAAGCATACATGCGTGTGCTTAGCAAGTTGTCCGCTGTTTAAACGGCTCCGACAATCGTACAGGAGGCAGAACAGTCACTACTGATCTTTTTAAAATATTTTTTATTCACATTTTTTTGATAAGAAATTATAAGGTTTACAATCTTGGAACTAGCTCACCATTACAATATTCAATCAGGAAATTCAGAAGTGTCACGATTGGCTGAAATAAAGGTCATGACAAACAACAGGGAGACCGGGTAAGACTTCACAAAACTTTCTGTTGAAAAAATCCAACTAAATGTGAAAAAGGGTGAAGGGTTGGTAGATGGATAAGAGGTCATTTTGCCAGCTGAGCGAGAGAGAGCGACACCAGTATTCCCAGCAGCTTTTACGCCCTCAGTGGGACTGGTAGGTCTGCCCAGATGGTGGAGACCCCAGCTCAAGCAGGACCTGCAAACACGGAAAGGGAAACCATACACAAAGGCACGCAGACCTGGAGGGGAGGAATCTCAATAACGATTACTGGTTGGTAGCATTAACATCCCTGGTCATGAAGAGCTTGGGGAAAATGTTCTAGCCAAGCTAGAACTTCACTTGGCGTACCGGCAGCAGACGGGGGTGGACGACAAGGTGCTTACCCTGTTGCATAGAGTCTTCATGCACCTGGAAAAGCCCAAGTTTCATGTGAGACTGGTTTTTGTGGACTTCTCAAGTGCCTTTAACACTCTGCAACCCCACCTCATGGGACGTCAACTGCTCCACGTGGACGTTAACCTTCATCTGATCCTCTGGGTTCTGTCCTCCTGACCGTGACTCAGTGGGTCAGAGTCAATAGCTCCATCAATGCAGTCTCCACAGGTGGTTCACAAGGCTCTGTGGTTTGTCCACTTCTTTTCCCTCTTTTCACAAATGACTGTACACATATAAAATACCTGGACGATACCATCATCATGGACACCACAATTCCAGCTATGCTGCAGTATATGAACTAGAACACTTTCTCTTCTTGGTGTAAAGACAACAGTTTGGACTTAAATGTCTCAAAATCCCATCACGCACACACTCTCCTTTAATAATGAAAAGATATAAATAAGTCAACTCATATAAATATATTGGTACCATAACAAGCTCACATTTCAGTTCAGCAGTGACGATCTCTTTGGTAAATGCCAGCAACGTCTCTTTGCTCTTTCTTTGGAAACATCTGAAACTCTAAATCCATCAATCCATCCTAGTAGCTTTTAAAAAAAATGCTCAATCAAATCCAGCCTTTTATTCAACATTGTCACTTAGTTTGGTTTACTCAGTCAGAATCATGTAAATCAGCAGTGAAATTGTGGTCTAAGAACAGGAGTCACTCATGAAAATTTCCAATAAAAGAGTCAAAGCAACGGTTAACTGACACCACAGCCACTACAGTTTGTTGCCTTCAAGATGTAGATTCAGATCGTTACCATTCATAAGAAAGAGAGCTACATCCAGTTTTGTACCAACTGCAGTTCAGCTGTGAAACAGCTGAGTTAGTAGCATCTTTTTAAAAAAAATAACTTTTAGCTTGGTTGTTTCAGCAGGTCTGAGTTTATACTGTCTGTATTTTACTGAATGTATGTGTGCTGTAATGATTTCACTGATGATTGCTTGTCTTTGCGCTCCGCTGGCAAAGGAAGTTCCTACTGGATAAATGAAGCAAATAATTCAAAACATAGTTAGTTTTGATTTTGACTGGAGCCATCACACTATGTCATTCAAAAGCTTAAAAATCCTTTTAAAAAATCATAATAAAGTACTGGGCTGCACGGTGGCGCAGTGGTTAGCGCTCCTGCCTTACAGCAAGGAGGTTCCCGGTTCAAGTCCTGGCTGGGGGACCTTTCTGTGTGGAGTTTGCATGTTCTCCCCGTGCATGCGTGGGTTTTCTCCGGGGACTCCGGCTTCCTCCCACCGTCCACAAGCATGCTTCATAGGTTAATTGGTCACTGTAAATTGTCCCTAGGTGTGAATGGGTGTGTGCGACAGACTGGCGACCAGTCCAGGGATGTACCCTGCCTTTGCCCATGAGTAGCCGGAGTTAAACTCCGGCAACCCCGTGACCCTGAAAGGGATAAAGCGGATTGGAAAATGAATAAATAATAAAGTACTTTACTCATATTTTGCAGCAAACATTCATACCTTTCAGTGCTGTAGCTTATCAATCACTTAGATGTTTCAAACAATTAGTACATTTCTTCCTTTTGTTCCATTTTCCTTAAATAAAATAGAATTAAATTAAATATGATTGAAATACAAGTTTGAGGATGTAGGTTTAATTTTTTTTTTAAAAGCTGAGGGAGTGACTCTAGTTCTGTAGATTGTGCAGATAATGTTCATTCTTCTTTGTCGTGGGGTGAACACAAAGAAACTTGAAGACATCAGAATGTGGATTACTGGGTGGCCATAAATGCAAAAATCCCTGACAAGGTCTGTTCATCGAGGCCTGGAAAAGTCGGGGCAGAGTTGCTCTCACCAGAAACGCTCCCGTGCACTCAGTGAAACTCCTGTTTTTCTGTTTCCTTCAGTCTTATTCTAGCAGCAAAAGGGAGTTTTAGTTCTTCGATTTAGATTTTTGTATCTTAGAGACTTTAGTTATTAAAACGATTAAAATGGTAAAAGAGTTAGAGCTAGGCTAATACGGGAGTGACGTTTTCTCACTCTGGAGTCTACTCCCTCCTGACATCTGTAGCACCTTTTGTCATTATTGTTTGCAAATCAAAACTCAAAGCGTGCCGTTAAAAATTGCTGATACCTAGTTGGTTGTGTTGTTTTTGTATTGCAACTTTTAAAATGTGTTTTTGTTCTTATGAAACCTCTTAAATGATCAACTTCCTAAACAGTGATCTACGGTGTTTGAAAAGCACTTCAAATAAAATATGATGTTTGCATTTTCATTACAATAATAATGCAATAACAATATATGAACTATCTCATGTAAAATGTTAGCAGCAAGTGCTTCATAATATCTTTTAGTGAAGATCGTTTTCCATAAAAAACTATAGCATATCAGAGAAACAGCCACATGCTTCTTTTATTTCTGATCTGTGAGTGTATATAATCTCATGCTTTGTGATTGCTTTTTGTGAAGCCATTTAAGGTCATCTGGAAATAATGACTAGACTGATCAAGTCTGATCTTTGCAGCAAATCTCAATGTATTGACTATCAAAAAGTTCAATGTATTGTTTTGTTTCAGTGTTTATCGGTAAGACATTAATCTAAAAAAGTAAAACACACAACAACCACTTTGTTTTCAATTGATTGGAAATAATCAAACAATGTCCTTTGCAAAAACAGTAGCCAAGTTAGGCTATGGCAACCCAGTGACCCCAAAAGGAATAAAGCGAGTTGAGAAAATGAATGGATCCAATTATTATCAAATTCTTATCTTGTCTAGTTACTGACATGACACCAGGCGGCGCTGTTGTCAAACTGAAGATCTCCTCTGCAGAGCAAAGCAAGGAAAATAATTTCAGTTTATGAAAATGTTGAGGTTTTTTCATGCTTAAAGTCCAGATGGAGTATTTTCATTGTGGACTTAGAGAGTTAATTTTACTTAAAATTAAAAAAACATTAATTTTGTTTGTCAAATTAATTGTAACCATCTATACAGTAGCTTGTGATTAATTTGTCCAAAATGTTAGTACTGCATGAGGTCATTTTTTTTTCTCAAGTTTGATTTTTTTTCTTGAGATTCTTAATTTAAACAGCTAAACTTTTTTAAAGTAACAAACAATATTATTGATTGTACAATCAATCAATATTTTTATATTTTGAGGTCAGCAGTTCATGTTTTTTGTTGTAGAACATAATGATGTGAGAATACTTTACAAGTCTGTTTTAACTTTACATTAAACTGTACATCCACCTCAACAGCTTTGTTAACAAGTGATTGCTTAATGAAAAATCCCATCAGAGGAATCCATCTAAAAACCAGAGGTGACTGAGAGACCCCAGCCCCTCCCTGCTTATTTTGCACATTCTAGTTAATTTATTTTTTTAAATTTTGGGATAAATCATGACTGCATGGTGGTGCAGTGGTTAGCGCTTTTCACCTCACAGCAAGAAGGCCCCAGCTCAAATCCCAGCTGGTACCTTTCTGTGAAGAGTTTACATGTTCTCCCCATGTATGCATGGGTTTTCTGCAGACTCTCTGGCTTCCTCTCACACTCCAAAAACATGCTCCATCTGTTTATTGGTTACTCTGAAGCAGAAGTGTCAGAATCCAGGCCTTTTTGGTCCAGCCTCCTGCTGGTTTTCCAGAAGTCCTGCCTAACTTGCTATTGGCCACAGGATCAGGTGTGTTTAGCCAATAAGGAGCTTTAATGGCAAATTGGTTGGAAAACATGTAGAACACCAGCTCTCGAGGACCTTGAAGACATGCTTCATAGGTTGATTGACTTAGGTGTGACTGAGTGTTTTTGGGTGTGTGATTGTGGGGTCCTGTGACCGACTAGTGACCCATCCAGAGTGTACCCCGCCTTTACCTAACAGTCGCTGGGACAGGCTCTGACAGTCCGACAGTTTGACAGGGTGAGAAAATGGATGGATGAATGTGATCAACTAAATTTTGTCCAAAATCAGCTGTTCAGTATCTATACTAGGTGTCAAAACAAGAGAATATCAATTATAAGCATTTCTTAATGAGGTATTAATAGTCAAGTCTGGACATAAAACCAGATTTTATTTTAAAGGAGAGTCACTTGTTCAAGAAACAATCTCATACAACAAAATCAGCTTTACAGGAATCTTTAGAATAATCTTTATTCATCCATTTCTCTGATCCATGTACAATATGACAAGTTCTCTTTACAACAGACTTTTAAAGACACAATTAGATAAAGAACACATCATTTACAACAGGTTATAAATCCTATGTGTCATATTTAATTGAGTATAGAATAAATGCTGCAGACACTAACATAATAAATAGGACTGATTGTAAAAGTATATATACAGATTACTGATGCCTCATGTCTGACTAAGACACCATGTACTTCACACACATATTTAAATAAGCATGAGATAATCCCAAAACTAGATGTGAAGCAAACTGCAGAATACAACAAAACAAGTCTAGCTTTCAGTGGTATTTATACAAAGTGTTTCCTCTGCATCACAGATGTTATATTTACACTTGTTCATGGTAAAATATCATCAACTTAAAGCATGATCAACAGGCTCAAACTGTGACTAAGAGTGAAAGTTACCCCTCTAATTCAGTATGTGCTGAATCACTTTTGCTTTGCTGAGCAGGTGCTCCCGCTCATGCAAAGTTAAATGCCAGAAATATCCCACTGGGCATGGACACATCTATTAGATATCTAAAACATTGTTTTTTTTTTTAATGAATGATGCTATAGATATGCATCCGACAGACATTGATTCATAGAGGTCTATTGCACACCGCCATTTAGATCTCTGGCAGATGACTTTCCCACAGATAATCACATTAGAGTTCCAGCATTTACGATGTAGAGGAGTCGCCGTTTTTCTCGAGAAGGATTAGGGTTAATTAAATAGGGTAAAATTGGAGTCTAAAATTCACATCACTTCAGTGAAAGTGGTTGTTCATAATATACCTGTTCAAGTATATGTTTAGCAGATATGTATGTACTTGGGTGCAGCAGTGGTTGCTGCACGATGTTTCAGTTGCTATCTGCATTGTTACTTTAGGGCAGGGGTCTGCAACCTTTCACAATAAAAGAGCTGTTTGGGTTAGTTTTTTACTGACTAAAACCAAGTAAGAGCCACAACCTCCCACTTCCGACTGAAAAACACATTGTCAAATATTTACAATTACTGAAGTATACATTGTAAAAAAATGTCTTTCTTTATCTGTTCTTTTCAGTTTGAATGTACGGTGCATACAATCTACATAAAGAACAGGAGTAGGTAGATCTTTATAACTGAACAACATAAACTTTGTTTTGCTTAAATTTAGAGAAAGTTTCTTTGAGTTAATCCACTTTCTTTATGTAACAATTTTAATTATTTTTGTTTAACAGCAGCACATTCAAGTTTTTTTCAAAAATAAAATGTATCCAAATAAGTGTGTCAAACCACAACCTTCTGTTGCAGCAGATTTACTTAAAATACTAATTTAAGTAAGTTGCATCAGTCATGGCATTTTCTATCATTGTGAATTTGTGATTTTTTTCCCTTTTACTATTGAATATAAACACGACAACATTGGTGTAGAATTCTTTTATTTTATTTATACATGTAAATGCAAGTCTATGCTTTTAGAACTTTGCCTCTGAACAGCAACTCGACTCCGTTGTGCAGCAGAAGATCAGAAAATGTGTAAATCGGTTAGTTTAAAAGTAAAAATCTAGACTTATGTCATGGCCCGGGTGAATACTAAAATCTAATTTGCTGCAGGGTGAGGATTAAAAGTGATAATGCACAGTGATAACGGACAGCTAAAAGAAAAGTTCAGATCACATAGCCCAAATGTTCTGTATTATTGAGCTGGCCTAAACACCAGTTGGTAACCGGAGCAACAGAAACTCAGGAGAAAAGATGACATACCTTATTCTACAGTTTATCACCGCAGCAAGACAGTAGAAAAGACATTAGTGATTTATAGTTTCCTTTAATCTGTTTGGTGATTTGAGCATTTTTTGGGATGCAGCAATAGAGAAAGAAAGAAAGATGAGATTATAAGGAGGAGGAGATGAGATACGAGGAGGTGACACTGGAGGAATTGAACTATTAAGACTTTGAACTTTGTTTCTTTGAAACAAACTTTGGCTTCATCGTGGACAAAAAACCGGTAAGAGGTGAGCTTTTACCCCCTGAACTGATGCTCTGTTTCACTTCTCATGATGTTTGGAATATACACCACTTTCCTCCACTGCTGCAGAGCAAGGTCGGTGCAGGCTCTGTAGCCGTTACCATGACAACACGTCATATCAAATAATGCTCTTCCTGTGAGAACAATAAAATAAAAAAAAGCAAAATTAAAGTACTAATAACAGATTTAATATTTATTTATTTCACGAGTGACCATGGCATAAGCAGGACTTCGCTGAGGCAACACTTCAGCCCTCTCCATTCTCAATTAATATCTGCTAATGCATACTTTGTCAAGCATTATCCCCTACATAAATGACAAAACTTAATTCACTTAAGAAAATGAACCAAAACTACAAACCCATTATTTAGTGAACCAGTTATCTTTTTCTCAGCCAATGGAGGGTTTAATAATTGATTTGTAACTTGGACAATAGAGTTTTTAGCAAAACTGTGTGTACTTGCAACTATGTATTAACTTGTGTACTCAAATGCCCAAAGGTTAGATGGTTACAAGTGGATTTGTAGGAGACTTCTACATGCAGATATCTTTTAGAACACCATTAGTAGACCTCTAAAGCTGCTTTCACACCGGGCTTGGAAAAGTGTGTTTGAGTGACCGTTTCCAATGAAAAGTCTGTTTAAACAGGTGCCTTTTCGCATTTTGGACTCTGCGTTAAAAACTCTAATTTTCACAAGTTCTTACGGAAGTTTTTAAGTCAGTTTTTGAGCGCTGCGTTCAAAGTTAAACCATTTCTTCCAACTGTGAGTAGAATCGGGTAGTGACAGACCCATGTGAACACCATGTGCTAAATGTGAGTTCAAGAATGGTCATTTAACACGTTCTTGAATGCTCCACACATGCCGAGTGTGTTCGTAGCATAAAAGAGTAACAAAATAGAGTTGTCTGAGATGTCAAATAGACATCTACAATACATGTACTTGCATATCAGTTATCTAATAGACATCTGGTGCCCGGTGGGATAATGTGGATCTAACAGCATGCAACATTACAAAGAAATAATATTTTCTTCAGAAAAAAACAGCCTATTATAAGGAATATTCCACAAGACACATATGTGATGCTTTCACAGACTAAAAGCATGAAATGTGAATAAGTGGTACTTAGCAGTTTGGTGCAATGTCTTGGTGCCAATGGGTCATAGATACATGTGGTTGTGACACTCCTACATTTGTTTTAGCATCAAGACAAAGGAAGAAAATAGAAAAATATGCATCTTTAGTTTGGGTTAATACTGCAGTTCTTTGCGGCAGAGGTTTTTTAAGGAGAAAAATCTCATTAAGCAGCGTTTCTGTCAGCTTATCTTACATTCAAAAAGGCTCCATGTGAAATAACGGACTGACTCATCCACATTCCACATTAAACATGAGCGCCAGAACCTCCTCTTCTCCCCTTCAACTCTCTTTTCTCTAACTGGCAAACAAAGAAAAGTCTGTTAAGCAAGATCTGTCTTTGCATATGCTGCATGTATGAACCTGTTGACTTGAGACATTGTTTGCACCTTCTCCACTGGAGTGAAGGTGTCTTGTGTTGCTCATGACGAATCATTAAGAGCAAATTACTCTTTTTTTGTTCTATTTTGTGACAAAACAAACTAAACCAAATTGTAGGGATTTATAAATGAACTTAAAAACAAAAACTCGTCCCTTTGGAGGAAGATGAATGATGGTAATGTTCCTTAATCTAATTGAAGATAAAAAGAAAAAAGGTCAAGATTCAAACAGCGAAATCAGAAAGTGTAAAAATAATTAAAGGCCTGATCTCAGCACTTTTAGACCCTCCTGACTCTGGTCAATTGATTTGTATATGAAGTTCTTTTCCAAACAGTTTTGTTCTGAATGCTGTTAAAAGTAGGTGTTTTTATACTTGTGCACCGAAACAATTAGCACATGGGAACACCTGCAGCACAAACTGCTGCTCTCACAATAAGTCCTACTTTGAGTTTTCTTTTCTCTCCAACTACAGCACAATCCTCCGGAATAAATCATTGTGAGAATGTTTCCTAAGACCCACAGATACAGAATAATTGTATTCTTGAGCTAAAAATGTTTATTCTTCAGACAGCTTCTGTGATCGCTTCCTCTGATATCTACAGATAACTACTCAGTGAACGCAAATGAAACTGCACGCTGGTTAAAATGTCTCCTCTCTTGTGCTTGAACAGCGCCACCTGAAAGAAGACTGGTGGAAAAAACAAGAAACTAATCTTTAGCATGTTTTTTTTTTCCTCCCTATACATCCAAAAGCTGCTAATCAAAACTGGCAGCTGAGAAGGAAAAGCAACTCAGGTCATTTTCAGAACACTTGAAGCGATAACTTCAAGCTGAATGATATTTACTCAACGGGCAAAACCTGGGCAGATCAAGACGACCCTAGCAATGCCTCAGCAGGGTGAAGAGGACATGTGTTCATACTCTGGACACTTGAGGAGGGCAGGGTAGTTGGAGGAGTTCATCTGGAGGGAGGCCTCGGAGGAGATGGAGGAAGGACTGCGGCCACGCCCGGCCCAGGCGTCTGGGTGCAGGAACTGACCGGAATAATCTGAGCAGTTGCTCAGGCGAGGTCGGTAGAAGCCCTGATGAGGCCTATACATTTCCTCCGCTGTGTAGCGCTTCATGAACAGATACACAGACATGACGCCTGCTGTCTGGATGGAATGAAAACAAAGAAACTATCAAAAAAAAGGTCAGGTCAAATTCATTTCAATAATTACCACTTTGAATTCTTTTTTGCATTACATTGGTAGCTTTCACTATGGTGTCTGCCAAGTTTGAGTGAGCAGAAACAACCCGAAAACAGCCACACAGATTTTATTCAGATTTGACGACGATTTTTTAAAATTTATTTTGATTTTTACTTTCCTAAAGATTCTCTCAGAATCTCCTTGGAACTTCCCTTCTAGATTTTTCTTTAGAAGTCTCTTGCGTCAAAAAAGGCTTGAACAGAAACCAAGTTCTTCCTTTTCATTTCGTTCCAGTCTTAAAATTAAGCCAAAGTTTTTGCACGTTTTTTATTTGTTCTAATCAAATTCTTTCTTCTTTTTCCACAATTTAGTCTCCAGCTGATTTCACAGACCAACTCCAACATTTTTACATTTTTTATGCTTTTGAAACAGATTGATGAGTTTCTTCGCCCGGCCAGCTTTGCAACTTATCAGTTTTGGTCACAACCCAGAAAAAGGAAATGACTCTATCACCCCAGAAGCCTGTTGACTGAACTGAGCAAAAACCAGTGGGTTCCCTTTGAGAAGGAGCCTCCATCTCTCCTACATCTGGCTGAAGATATCAGCGCAAAACCCTTCCTGAAGAATTCTGCCGGTAACAGGATGGATCGAACGGAACCGGATCGGACGGAACCAGATCTCCAGACCGCTAGCTGAGGAGTACATTCAGTCACTGCTGGAGGTCAGAGTAAAGATTTGGGCAAACGTAACATCTCGACCCCACGTTTTTTGAGGATTCCTTGTCATTCACACCACACACTTTTCATCTCCACACACACTTAGCATCCCTCACGTCAATATTTAATTTAATTTTATTTTGCTTTTCTTTCATGTATCTATTTCTAGTTGCTAGTTGAAAGCTCATGTTTATGTTTTGCATATAATTGCTGTTCAAAAATCTGCTTTACATCCAGTTTTTCATGTGTTGATGTTGCGTGTTTAACCTCATTTTAGTCAATAAATATTCAAAGAACGTCATTGTTCAGATATCATTATTTTTTGTTCGTGGTAAAGTCCCTTCATAGGGTACAAACTACCTAAGGTTGAGAGACTGATAAATTGATTATTACTTGATTGATTAGAGGTAACAGCTCATAATTAATGAGGAATATTTTTCCTTCATTACGAAGGTGGTGTCCAGAGGATAATTTTATTAAATTTCCAGTTTAATAAAATTAACAATTTCCAACCAACTTTGGGGTAGCATATTTCATATTCATCCGTTTCACGCTACAGCTAATAACATTTCAGTTAAAAAAGGACAGTTCAGATGCAAAAACAAGCTTAGTTACCTCAGTGAGCAGGAAGGAGATGGCAGCAAAGGCAAAAGACCAGCCGTACTTGTAGCTGAAGTAAGCTTCGTTAGTTTTGGTCCTGTTCAGCATTTCATCGTTGATGTTAGAGATGTACAAAACCAGCCCAACAACCAGAGACAGACCTGTAGAAGCCCAGAGATGACAGGAATTTGACTGAAACACAAGTCTCTTTTATGACCAAAATACATAAACAAACTGCCTTACAACAAAGCGTACCTGACAGGATGAAGAAGATTCCAGAAACGAAGGCCAGGATGGTGTGATGCGGTCGAATGTGGCCAATGTTGCTGAGCACAAAGCCGATGAACATGAAAAAGAGGCTGACCAGAGGGAAGGGTGTGGCCGAACGGATCATCTCTGAAATGACAGCAAACACTTTTGGAGAACTCAGAGAAAGTTTTCATTTGTCTCTTTTAGTGCACAGCGTGAGGTACTCAGCTTTGCTTTCTAATTTTTTTTATAAGCATGAAGCCTGCGGTTTATAGGTTTACGTTATGACTCTTTATTCAAGAACTGTGGGAGGTCATCAGCTCCTGTTGAGAGGAAATGCTACAGCGCGTCCCAGAGCGCCCCCCCCACCCCCACCCACACACAGCCAGTCTATCTCAAACACAGAACTAAGTGGACTGCATGTCTCGGGTTGTAACCTTTAGGGACTGCTTTCCTATGTAGTTTGCTGAATGTGACAGAAATCTTGCCTGTTCAGAGTTTCAGAATATCAGACATTTTTAGACTTGTTTTCCTTTCAGTGTGTCACACTAGAAAAGGTTAAGAACACGCAGAGGTGAAAGAAGACATTCAACTCCTAGTAAGAAAACATTTCCTAAAAGGTAAAACTACACTACTCACAAGTGGGGACAGTTGTTATTTTTATGTGTGTTTTTCCTATTTGGACTGAATTATATTCAGGTTGACATGCATAAAAGTTCCCTTTGATATTACTGAAATGAATGAGAAGAAACACAATTTTCACTACTTTGATATTTATTACTACCCCAAAAATTGTGTTAATGTGTGTCCATGGCTGTTTGAATTATGAATTTGGAATGACATACTAGTAAAATCATCTTTTTATACCCACAGAATGTTGAAATTGAAGCTTTCTCTTTTATATTTTTTTTTTGTTTTGGACTCAAAAGGTAAGGTCTCTCTCCATACTTGCATGCTTTCATTAGCCGTAAAGCAACTGATCTTAACATCAATGTTTTAGGATAGACAGAAGTTTAATGATATTAAAGCTGACAAGATCTCCCAAAATCAGCCACTGCTTGTTTGTACATTCTTACAGGGTCGCTGTGTTTAAGAATATTGTCTGTTAAGACATGTATTCCACTAGAAGAACCTCTTTAAATATTAGCAATCAAGTCAAACCTCAGTTAGACCTGCCATCACCTAAGACTTAACAAATCAAAGGAGAATTAACAACTCTTTACAGCCTTTGTCAACACCTTAAGGTGGTGAATACCAACTGCTGCTTCAACATCATTCTAGGTAGTTAAAATTGAAAGCTTTTTTTTGTGTGTGTGTGCGATGGTTTGTCCAGGCCAACAGAAGTTAAAAGCTGTCCTCTTGAATATCAAAGAGCAAGTCAGAAACACAGACATCGAAACAGACAAATTTAAGGTGAAAACAATCATGCTAACATAAAAAACAAAACAAAAAAAAATGGTTCCAGCAGCTACTTACTGAGCACACTGACGGTGGAGTCAGAGGTCATTTGCACAGTGGTCGGCAACACATACTCAATGGTGAAGCATCTTCCTTTCTCTTCTCCTGAATAAAGAACACATACAAATGATTTTATACCATTTGAGGGAAACTGTTCATCGCTCACGCCTGTTTTTTGATCAGTTTCAGCAGCGGAGAGAAAGCAAAGCCCTGCAGCCAACAGTGTAACATTTAAACACACAGGAAAAAAATCCTTAAAAAGAACATTTTACTATCCTGAAATTGTCATCCTCAAAATAAAATCTAAACAAAAGCTCCAGATTATTTTCATGCTGCTGACTAAACAATGCCTCGGGTTTGCAGCTCATTTACACAACATTCATATTCTGAAGTCAGTGTTTAAGAAACACCCAGAATTAGATTTTAGCACGTTTTTGACACTAACACAACCGGCTCACACCAGCTCATATGTTCCACAGAACCCAAGGTGTTATGCATAGAAAAGGCATCTTATACTAGGATTTAATTACTGAAAGCCTGATTAGGTAGGCTATACATTTTTTTGTCATTCGTTCACTTTTAAAACGTTTTAAAAACAATGGTTTTCCATTTTGGCTGAATTATTTAATTGTCTATTTCCAACAGACAAAAAACAAGTGAGAAAAACAGCATCAAACCTCAAGTCTGCTTAAACTAGAGAAAACTTGACCTCAATTCTAGAGAGATCTCACCATAGCCTAAAGAGTTAACTCTCAAGCATTTCTGCGTGGCATGGTGGATGTGGACTTGTCTGAAATCAGCTTAATTCCTGCTGTTGATGGTGAATTTTATCTATAGTGTTAGCTGTTTCACAGTGTCATTAAGAAGTATTTTCTGATCAAAAGGTTTAGAACTAAAGGTCATCATGGCCCCTGGTTTGAGCAGGAGCTTACTTTTTCTCTCAGAGAAAAGATTGGAGCGTGGAATAAAACTCGATTTAGGTCGCCAGCAGATGTTTTGGCCCTTGAACAAATCAGAAACAAGTCCTTACAAGACATCCGCAGAACAAAATCTGATTATTTCAAAGAACAGTTCAGCAAATCTGATCCCAAAGACTTTGGAAAACAATGCGAGAACCATTGACTGTATAAGAGAACTGGACTGAGTGAGTGACATCACCCATAGAAAATGCCTTACTACTGGGTCCAACGAAATGGAATCAATTCAGTCACCATTTTGCTACAATACAGACACTGCTGTGTGGAGCCAGCAAGTAGTGACTGGTCTGAGTCAAAGCTTCGATGGCAGGGTTGTCAAACTCCACGTCTCAAGGGCCAGTGTCCTACATATTTTCCAACCAACCTGCGGTTGAAGCTCCTATTGACTAAGCACACCTGATCCAGGTAATCAGCAACCCTTGAGGACTCCTTGAGGAGTTTGACACCCCTGTTCTATGGCAACTACTGTCACCAATCAGGAGTGAGCTTGCTGGTAGTCCACACCCCTTCCACTGAAAGCGGCTCGAGAATCAAACGTTTTGAACGTTCAAGGTGGGGCAAACATACACCACATGTTTTTTTTAGGCATCTGATTGGCCAGTTGATGACTAGAATAAGAATTAGAAAAAATATCATGAAATAAAATTAAGTTTCTCAAGAACAAGGTATCCAAGCTAGAATGGTTATTCTGAAAAATAGACTAGACTGATAGCTTGGAAGCGGTCTCTTTATTTTTGAGCCCGGTGTGACCGTAGCATTTAAGTTTTAAATGACATTACCTCTGCCTCACACTCTAAAGTTTGCTGCAATTTTTGTTGACCTAGCAAACAACTTTTGACTCTGTTGATCACTCCTGTCTGAGAATGGTCAGAAAAAGAGAAAATATCCAGTGATCAGCGGTTCTGTGGGTGGAAATGCCTTGTTGATGCCAGAGGTCAGATAAGAATGGTCAGACTGGTTCCAGCTGATAGAAAGACAACAGCAACTCAAATAACCACAGGTTACAACCAAGGTCTGCAGAACAGCATCTCTGAACGCACAACACGTCCAACCATGAGGCAGATGGACTACAGCAGCAAAATACATTCCACTCCTGTCAGCTAAAAACAGGAAACTGTACAGGAAACTGTTCATACAGGTCACCAAAACTGGACAACAGAAAATTGGAAAAATGTGGCATGGTCAATTTCTTCTTCAACATTCGGCTGGCAGAGTCCGATTTTGGCGTCAACAACATGAAAGAATGGATCAACAGTTCAGACTGCTGGTGGTGGTGTAATGATGTGGGGGGTATTTTCTTGGCACACTTCATCCCCCAACACCTACTCTGCAAGACTGATCTTGTTAACAGTCTCTAAATCAAACTCCTTATTGGGTTCTCTTGTTCTTTCAGTCTGCTGCAGCCAGAGACTGGAATGATTTACCACAAGAAAAAAAAAACAAACAAAAAAAAAAAGCTTGAATTGGGCATTTGTATTTCAAATCCAGATTTTAAAGGGTATTTTAGCAATCATTTTTAACAAATATGTTGCTGTAATACAGTTGATGAGTTTGATCATTTTCATGATTTTAGACTTTCTCGTGTTGTTGCTGATGTTTTTGTCTGTTTACAGTAAACTCTTTTCTTCCTCTTTCTCAAAACGTCTTGTCTTTTGCCAGGTCACATTTGAACATAAGAATATTGTTTTTAATCTGTGTTGCCTGGATAAATACAGATTAAATAAAAAAAATAGTAATTGGATAATTAAATGTTTTGAGTTACAATGTGAGGAAAACTAACATAATAGATAACAGAATTCTCTCAGCAAATCATCTCAATAAAATGGTCTACAATGACGTCTAACTACCCATCACTGACCAAACAGTGACATTAAGAGCTTCTGGAACTAACACTGTGCTTCACAATATTTAAGTAGGCCATGAGGCCACTCAATTGACAGAGAAACCAAAGTGAACCATTGTTAAATGTGTGGCCTGCAGTGAACTGTTGCCCAGTTTAAAACATCAGTTATCCAAACTCAGCTAGACAGGCTTCGTATTTACTAAGATGGGACAACTAAGTCCAAAACAGGACAGAACAAGACATGACTGAAGCAATGCAGCACCATGTTAATGAAAACAGACAGACAACCGTACAGGTGTGTGAGAAAAAAAAACTTCTTCTAAACTTCAAAGTTTTTAAAAAATGGCATGAGAAAGTAATTTTGCTAACTTGCAGTGCAAAAACATAACTGAAATGCAGAAACTACATCTTGTTTTTAATGAGCAGATGAATTTATTACCTGCTGGTGAAAATCAATGTATATGTTTTTTTTATCATAATTCTCTGATGAATTTTGAAACAATGCAAGAAAAATCTAAAACATTTCTGAGTGGAACTTCAGAGCAGAGTTTCACTTCTCTTTCCCCCGAGTTTGAACTACTTTTAAATGCGTACATTTTCTCCAAGAGGATCCTTAGTACCTCTGACATCATAAATCCTCTGATCGTGATACACCAAACACACCACAAGCAAGGTGCATGTGCATGCAGCAGGCTTACCGAAGTCAGATACTTCTCCACATCTGTTGCACTAGGCAGAGTTTTTCTGTGACAATAAAGGTGTATACGAAATATATGTATGGCTCTGGAGAGCTTCTGAACTTTCACAGGCCGCAGTGTACAATAAAAGTGTATTTTAACTAGTGCTGTCAATCGATAAAACAAAAAATCAGATAAATCAAACTTTTTTTTAAATCACAATGTTTTACTAAGTAAATTTTATACGACATATATGCGGATTTAAACAAAAAAAAGGCTAGAGAGAACATTTTTCCTTCATTTTTATTGTCTGAAATGTTTTAATTTGTAAAGTGTTAACTCGGATATACCAGAAGTGTAATTTGTTTGCACAAAACACACCAACAGTAAGATAAGCAGAACTCTAAAGAGCTGTCTAGACTTCTATGTCTGCAGTATTACTCCAAAAAAACAAAGATGCTGATATACAGCTATAAGAAACAAACATTGTGTTTCTGTGCTTTAAATGGCCCGCGTGAATACTCAAATCTGATTGGCTGCTGGGTGTTGATGTGCACCGAAAAAAAGAAGTTCACATAACATAGCCCAAATCTTCGATATCACTGTGCAGGATTCTTTAAAAATTAACTTCTGCTTGATCTTCTGGACATAAGCAAGTGGTAAGAGGTAAATTTTTTCACTGAACTCATGCTTTATTGAACCTTTCGTCACAACGGGCCATACTACCAATCAAATAGTCCGCTTTTGAGAAAAAACTATCTAAACCAAAAAATTAACAAGAAAAAAGTATTAAAAATTGATTGAATCATTATTTCTTTTGTAAGTGACCATGATATAAGTGGAATGATGCCTGACGGCCATTATCAGAAATTAACACACGCTGTGGAAGCTGAACCATCTAACGCAAAGTGGAAGACAGTTGCTTCTGATGTGTAATTAATTTGCATTAATAAATATTAACACATTAATTTTTTTAAATTATTGCCTGCGTTAATGCGTTAACGCTGACAGCCCTAATTTTAAGTTCATGAGCATCCAGTAAGTCTGATATGTGTGTGTGTGTGGGTGGGTGAGTGCGTGTATGTGTGTGAACCATGGACATGCACTGGACCACTAATCTCCAACTTCATCCACAAGATTTTGACAAAAATGAAAGGAAAAAAAGCTTGCCATTGGACCGCCATCTTTAATGGAGTTTACTCCACCCAACTGAACAAATGTTCTGAAAATGGGAAGGGGCAAAAACTGTCATGATTTGGAGGTGATGGACCCAAAAGGCAGGAGACTGGGCTTGACAGAAACTTAAATATTTAATAAACTTAAAAATGATAAAACCAACAAAAGTGTGGCAAAACAGATGACCTGAAAATGAAGAACTGAAATCCAGACTGGCAATGAAGCAATGAAGACAGCTGTGGATGGTCAACCTGAACCTGAAGAGACTGACAAGGAAAACAGAACATCACAAAAATCCAAGTGCAGAATCATCACAGTACCCCTCCCCAAAAGGGAAGATCCCAGAAGCCCAAACACAATAAAACACTTGGGTAGAGGAAACCTGGAAGAACAACAACACATAAGCTAAATCAGAAAACAGTTCAGGTTCCTGCAGTTCAGCAGTAATGACGGATGAAATGGGGAACCCCTTCTTAAGAACTGGCATTAAGAGTCTCAACAACTCTTTCCAGGGACAGAAAAATCTGAAGGGGAGCAGCACTGGTGACCCTACTCTGGAATAAGAAACATGGCCAAGGGATATTAAGGCAAGCACCCAGGGATAGGCAACACAAAGTGTGATCCCGGCGACCCACGTCAGCAATAGACACATGAAGAAGAGAGGCCCAGATGACCCTCCACAGGAATAGGACAGGGAACATGAAGGAGCGGCCCCGGTGACTCTTATCAGGAACAAACACATGAAGAGGAGTTACTCAAGTGACCCTCCATGGGAACAAAACCCATCTGCCTGTCTAGTTTATTGATGCTTACATTGTCAAATGCCTATTGAAGTCTCTGCGCCGCATCAGGGGGTTGCAGTATTTGGTAGATTGGGAGGAGTAAGGCCCTGAAGAGAGTTCTTGGGAACTGGCAAGATTCATTTTGGACCCCTCCCTCATTGACAAATTCCACCAGACACCACCCAAACTAACTGGGTTGGTCATCTGGAGACGACTGTTAGGGAAGAGGTACTGTCATGCCAGCACTCCACCCTCCTCATCAGCACTGTTTGTGGGGGCAACAAGTCGATGCACATCACCTGTGGCTCTCCAGCAAGCATGCAAGAAAATATCCCCCACACCATTACACCACCACTACCACCGGCCTGAACCATTGGTACAAGGCAGGATCGATCTAGAGATGGGCCAATGTAATTTTTTCGATGCAGAGAACCAATATTTTCCCTGCAACTGTGACCGATAGCCAGTATTTGCAGACACCGATATTTATATGTTTGGAACAGAGGGGGGCAACAAAGGGCACGCGTGCCACAGGTGGTGTGGTGCTATCATTTACTGCCTGAACGTCTCTTCTGGGTTAAAGAGTACATTGTGCTGACCTGACTCTCACATACTGCTCAGCTCCATGCAATAGGATGCTGGGGAGGCTACAAAACTTGGAAGAGTCCTAAGATTTCAGCTCAGAGTCATTTAATAGGTCTGTTCTACATTTGGCAGATTAAACTTGCTCAACAGCATTGCAGAGGTGATGCCTGGCAATAACCCTCTCACTCAGTGACGTACGGTGAGGTTCACGGCTGGTGAAGCACTGACAGATTTATAAATTTGGGACCTCGTTCTTTCTGTCATGACCCAGTGCTCGTGACCATAGGTGAATATTGGAACGAAGATCGACCGGTAAACGGAAAGCTCTGCTCTGTGGCTCAGCTCTCTCTGGACCACAACATGAAGTCCAAATCAAGGCAAAAACTCAAAATTAACACAATTCAAACCAGTATGTAAAAGAAGATAACTTTAGGGAGGAAAAACAACCTGATGGTGTTATAGAAAGATGCAAGAAAAGTTGATACCTGTTTTATGGATGGAAAGCGCTTGCCTGGAATGTTTTGTCTCTAAGAAAAGATTAAAAGCTAACAGTTACTTTCTTTATTATCTGAAAATAGCATCTGCAGGCATGCAGAGGCAATGCTGGAACTGTGAAGGGACAGTTCTCTGAAGGTCAAAAGCAGTGGGAAACATTAGGTACAGGCAGGAGGGGTTCAGCATCAGTTTAAGGTATGTGCACTGACTAAGGATCGCAGTTGGTTACTGGGAAAGGTTATGCACACACCCATCAACCAACTGGAAAGAAAACTAACAGTTTAAGAGGAAAACTTGTGCGTAGTTCATAGACACACATGTACATAGAGGAGATGGATAGTGCTCTGAAAGCTACAAAGAAAATGAATTAGCTAAAACTTACAAAAAGTCATGCAAACATTAAAAAACATTTCACATATTACCCTTCAATATACAGAAAACAAGAGAAATATATAATGTAATATGTATTATATAATATTTATATATTATTAATAATTGTAATAATTATAATATACATTACAATAATAATGATACAATTTTTAAACACACTAAATTTTAATTGAAAAAAAATTAAGGACATGGTAAACAAACAAAAACAGATGATATTTCTCTCTTTTTTTTGGCCTAAAATACCATAAAACTCTGTTTTTTTCTAATGTTGATGAAGGTATTCTTTTATCAAGATGATGCTGTCTTGAAGTTGAGTCATGGCATCTTCCTTATATTATCCAAATGGCTTCCTCGATCCATCAGGACATGTTCAGATGCCATGACTCAACTTCAAGACATATGGATCTGATGAGCAAAAGTTTGATTAAAAACATTTTGCGAATTAATGTCATCTTTCTGTGTTGTTAAAGTATTTACTTCTGTTGATTATTGGATTAATGTCCTAAAAACTGGACAATCCAGTCTGGAATCATTTAATCTGGGGGTGTAACGGTTGATTTAGCAACAATTCGATTCATATCATAATTTTTTGTGGTTGACTATACAACTCAATAATCAATATTGGTTCATTTTGAACAATCTGATTCACTGACCTTAAATCAGTCAAGGACATCTTTAGCCAAAAAAAATGTAAACAATGTGACTCAAAGATAAATACCTGGGTATTGAACAGAACTACAAGGATTTTTTTTATTTCTTGCAAGATAATCAAGTGTAAATTAAATATGTGTACAAAAAGCAACAAAACAACAACATTTTAGTTTGATTAAGTTCAGTCCACTGTTGTTTTTCCACATTAAAATCATACAAAGGGAACATTATTAAAAACATTCTACCACACAATATGGTCACATGTCTGCTAAATTCAAAATGTTTCCACACATTGGATTGTAATGATGGTTGATCATATTTTGCTGCATCACATGTGTGTTGTGTGCTGTGATGGTACTTGGTTGTTTTTATGTCATATTAAAATAAACCTACCGTATCTCAATCCAAATAGTATTTTCCAGTATTGGTAATAATTGATTTATTTCATTTTGAAACTATTTCATAATGGTATAGGTTGAATCCATTCAATTAATAACTTGTCTCAGACAGATTGATCTAATTACATTGTAGGAATAGAAATTGATTTGTTGATTAAGGCAATTAATCATTGCATCCCTAGTAAACACAATTCTTCATTTAAGATAATTGACTTCAGACACATAGTAACTCACCGGCCAAGAAGCAAACCCTCCACAGGCCAGAATGAAGGGACATGCGCATCTCCGTGCTCTGGTTCAGGGGGAGGATGACTCCCTCCTCCAGGTAGAGCCAGTAGTCGGTGCTCACGGCTATTCCCAGCAAGCCGAGACCGCAAACAGCAAACACGCTGCTCAGCAACGTCAGCGCCTTCCTGCCACAAAGGCTCATACCACAACCTCAACAGCAGGGGGGCCTGCTGGCGAAAAGGAAGCTAAGAAAGAGAAAACAAATAGTTACAGCCCAATACGAGATGTTGTAGTTTTAGGTTGTATGCAGCGGTGTAGTCTATTTGATACACAAGTATGCGCCTTATACCCACTAGAAAAATTCTTGAAGTTCCGTATAACCACTAGATATGTGGTTTAGATGACACGCATCATTTTTTAATGATAAATATAAATAAATATTTTAACATATTTTAATCAGGCGCCCGCAGAGCACCTCACACTTTGGGTCCTACTAAGAGTACAGAGGCCTGGGAGACAATTGTAGAGCCGACTGTGTAATCTTCAGTACGTTATAAAAGAACAATCTCTTCAGTTTAACATTGAAGTTTTATAATCTTCTGCCTTCTCTTTTTTTGTATGTGTTTAAAATAATTATGGGGTGATGAATAGTGCTAACATCTAAACGTAATAGATTGTACTACTGTAGCTAAGCAGCAAGCTAGCAAGTGATATGCTTTTGAACAGGGTTCCTGTGGTCTTTAAAAGTCTTAAAGACATTGAAATAATGAATTTCGGGAAAAAAAAGGTAAGCTACTTTTTCATTTACATACAGTAATGTTACTCTATTATGGTTTATATCCAACATAAAACTGTATAACCAATAAACCTATACATGTTAGGTTTGTTTGTTCAATTTAGACTCTGGATTCTGATAGTTATCTTACACATGGATGTTTAAGCTCAACTCAAAGCCATTTTTGTTTAACATGAAATTTGTTAGAGATGTAAAAGCGGTTACATTGTGCAGCATTAGACAATTACACTTTGATGGTTCATTAAAAAAGTTAAATTTATAATGCCTACAAGATGTCTGGTGTTTCTTGCCCATATTTATGTTTAAACAGTACATATCCATTTACTAAATGCTGATCAATACACGCTAAGTACATTGATGAACCATCTGGTTCTTGTGAATGTTAGAGCTGCATCACTGGTACAACTCTGAGCTGTGAAAATAAAGCTTTAAGTGGATCAAGCACTCTGCCCAAAAACAGCAAATATAGCAAAAACTATTGAAAACGTTTTCAACCACCAGGCTGTGCTTTTATTTAAACATTAAGAAAGAAAATGATCCCTTTAGAAACCAGCCTCAAACGGTTCTTTGAGGAACTGCAGCAATTGATAATTCTGGGTTTGCTTTAAATTGAGGACCAGATGTGAAGAATTATTGCAGCTCCTTGTTCTCTGACACTAAACATGTCCAATAAAATGTAAAATGAACCTAAACAAGTTGTGGAAGAGTAAACGCTGGTATCTCAAACCAGTGTAATTTAGTTTAGTTTTAGCGAGTCTGAGTGTTTTAAATTGTACAGAAATATGAGAAGTTGGCAAATACTTAGAACCACTCGTGTAAGACAAAACAAATGACCTTGTCCTTCCAAAGGAATACATGCAACACCTCTGTGAATGTCAGTTAAATGTGAGCAGTGGTGCCTCCTTTTGGTTCAGTTTTTTGGTAGGTTCTGTAGTCATGTTTAGTGCTCAGGCGATGTTTAGTGGTTTCCTGTTGTTCCCCCTTGTGCCATGAGCACACCTGGTTTTAGTTTCCAGTTATGACAGCTGCTTGCAGTTGATGAATGAAACCTCAGTGTTTAAGTCTTCTGTCTCCTGTTCACGCCTTTCCATTTCAAGTTCGTCACAAAAGTTTGGGAAAAGTTCTGTTTTACAGAATTTTTTTACCCACTTGAAACTTCAGGAAAGCAGAGGCTAGACCAGGGATGGGCAACTCGAGGGCCGCATTCCTGCATGTTTTCCAACATACCATGCTCTGGCATGTTCTAATTGGCTGGACACACCTGAACCAGTCATGAGTAGGGCTTGGATATCTGAAATCTTAGACACTGCAGCCCTCGAGGTCTGGAGTTGCCTCACCTTGGACTATATGTCTCATACTGTAAAGTAGGAATCCTACAAATGAATTGACATTTTTAGAGTGCATTCATATCGGGCGTGGCCGAGGCGTCAAACTCTTTTGATGCGCGTCAAATTTACTGCTTGACGCCTTGACGTGCTGCTTCAACCACACTGCGTCCGACGCCCAAATCCCACTGCAAGACTTCAGACCACATCTTTACATTGACTTAACATAGAAACTTGGCATCCCAGCCGCGCCAGCCGCATTCGGCGTGAAGACACCTTTGGAAACACACATGCAAGCATTTTTTGCAAATTGTCATCAGTGTCCACAGCAAAGAAAACACCTTCCTGTTTTTTTAACCTTTATAAAGATTGTATAAACTCTGCCTAGATTTTAGCCTCCAACCACTGCTTCCGTTGGGTATTTGTTTTTCTCCCGTGGTTTCTCTTACAGCCAAGCATTTCAAGGATCAGTGCTGCGGAAGTGTAAGCCAGTTCATTGGTTTCTGTGATTATTGTGGTAGGAATTGCCCTCAATGCTTCATTCACAGTTTCCAGGAGACTTTCAGCTGGTACTTCAGCCAAGCGTTGTAGTTGGTGTCGGGGTTGCCTGGTGTTCATTCCAGACATGATCTTGTCTTTCAGGTCAGTTGCTGCTTCACTCTGGATAACAGTGGTTTTTGGGGCTGTGTTCCAAAGTTCTGGTTGGGAGTGAGGTATAGCCTCCTCTCTGACCTGATGTTGTGGCTCTCCTGTGGTGATACAATTGTGTTGTATTACATCAATCTTAAGTTGTGATAGCAGTTGCCGTTTGTAGATGTTGGAACATTGAGTTATTAGTTGTTTGGCAGTTAGCCTTGATTGTGGGTTCCAAAGCATCCATTTACTCCACATTCTCTGCATGTAACATCTCTGAGTAGCAGCATTCCAACAGAACCTTGCTCTTACATCTAGTCCATTTCCGTCTTGTTCTGGTAGCCCTTTTCCATCAAGGTGCTCTGGTTCACCAGCACCTGACGCAGACCTTGTTTGGCCGGCATGTCGTGTGTTTCTAATAGGTTATGAGGTATAGGCAGTAGCATTAGGGGTCTTGCCACAGGACCCACACTGGATTATGTTAATTGCTCACTGCTCCCGCTAGGGATCAAATCTTCATTTCCCATGTGCCGGTCCTGCACTTAACCAACAATATATATCTTTGTTTAGCTTTCTTTTAACTAAATATGAAGCAAATTAAGAAATAAGTCAAAATAAAACAATGTATTCAGCAGCAATCATGCACACTGCCTCCAGATTTTAGGGAGATTTAACAGAATTAGTAGGAGCCAGCTGCCACATAACCTTGTACTGTCATCAGTAGGTTAGCAGAGGCTTTGGTAGCTATTCAGAGTTCAGATGAGTTTATTAAATAAAATACATAATGTACTGCTCTTAAAGAAGCTGCTGTTGCTGCTCATTATTTTGAAAAGGGTTCAAAACCTTTTTTTTAACCTCTTGGTGACGAACATAAAGCAATCTATCTTTAAGAAAAGAAGGAATACGGGTGCTGAGAGGGGACATTTCTGCATGTTTCTCTGAATTTCAGGGAATAAAAAAACCTGAAAAATAAAGAATTCAAGGCTTTGGAGCAGCCAAGAGAAAGTCAAACCTTAACTCAAATATTGTGAGAGGTTGGTGTGAGGTAGTTTCATGAAATGGTAAAATACTGTTTAGTTTGCACATGTGAGAGAAACAGACATTTCCTTGACCACAGGCTCAGTGCTCAGACACAAACATGATTTGAATTTGTTTCCCTTGAATGCACTTCCTCTTTGCCTTTCAGCAAGTACTATAATTCAGTGAACTGACTTATTTAAACTGAGTATGTCCTTGCTTTCCTTCTAATTAAATAATTTTTCAGTGCCCCAAAAAGCTGCCCTAGACAAACTCATGAAGAGGAAGTACGGTGCATACTGGAGACTCTGAAAAATCCAGATTAATGAGCAACTCACGCCTACAATTTTAGAAACCAAACCATGGATCCTGAAATACACCCTGAAAAGAAGTGATTTTACATAACGAGTTCTCAGCATGCTGTCACACTGATCCCCCCCACCTCATGCACACAAAACTGTGAAGATGGAGGAAATGTGGAAAGGATCTGAGCATGAGCATTTGACATCTGGCACTGCACAAATCATCTTTTTGTTTCATGACTTCATTTGCAGAACAAAGCACCTGAGATCCTCATTCATCCACCAGCTTCAAGTGCAGCAGAAGAGGAGCTCCAGAAGTCATGCTTTAAGGACTGTGAGAAACATTTTGCTTACATAGAAGTCAGAGAAGAAGCACAGTGTATGTCACATTGAAACAGTCCATATTTATTAATAGAATTATTCAGGGAACAGCTGTGGACACAACCACACGGGGGGAAAAAAGGCTTCCTCATACTTGGCAAAGACAGAGAAATTTGGTCATTTCTTTAAGGCAGCTTTGGAGGAGTCAAAATAAAAAGATTGCTCCTAAGTTCATCTCATAACTGTATGAAAGACCCCTAGCTTCTAGCCTCATTCCATCATTGCCAATCAGGGTTTTTTTTTTTGCCAAGTCTTCTGTTTTGTCTATAGTGTTGGAAATTTTATATTGGAAGATTTTCTGTTCTATATTTTTTATTACAGCTTTTAAATTACTTATTCAAAGTGTATATCATGGCTTGTCTTCATAGGGGTCGAGCCATTGACTGTACAAGAGTACTGGACAGAGCGAGTGTGATGTCACCCATAGAAAAGGCCTTACTTCCAGCTCCAGTGAAGTGAAGTCAATTCAGCATGCATTTTCCCCGATATAGATGCCGCCTTTTGGAGTCAAATGAGGTTAATAAGCAGTGATTGGTCCAAGTTGGTCTGAGTGAACGTTTCTATGGCAACTACTGTCGCCAATCAGGAGTGCGCTTGTTGGAAGTCCAAGGAAGTGGTTTAGGAGAATCTGTCAATCAAACGTTTGAGGTGGGGCCAGCGGGCACTACATGCTTCAACTGAGGCATCTGATTGGTCAGTTTAAAATTTGAATAATCTGGTATAAAGAAAAAGTATCACGCAAAAAAAAATTTGGATTAGCAAAAAGATGCTAAAAAAGGTACCAGAGCAAGAATGGTTGTTCCGACAAATAGAATGCGTAATTGCTGTTTATTTCTCAATAGAAGTCTTTGGGATTTTGTCGCCAGCAGGTTCTTCCTGTTTGGAATGCAAGGGGTCACTCAGTCCAGATCTAATATACAGCCAATGGGTTAACCCAGATCATTTGGGAAGGGCTGCAGAGAAATGGTGTTTTAAGGTCTTTTCCATCTTCAAATCAAAGGGGTTAATTTAACCTCTTAGATAATGCTCCTCCTTTGACTAAAAAAGAAGCCGGGAAGACGTTCTTGGATGGGGAATCACGTCTTAACAGCTAGTATGCGGGAGGGCGTGTATTCTCTGCTGTGTCAGTGCTGTGTTTTTTAGGAGCCATACTTAAATCGCTATACATTTTACATTTTTCATTGGACCAATATGAACTGGCTTTGTTTATAACTTATGTTTATAACTTTATGTACTGGGGTGTATGTTTGTAAATCTGGCTCTGAATCAGCCTCACCAGCCACAAACTTCACCACACATCAGCTAAACACCAGTCCACAGCCAAGCTTTAAAGTTTGTAAAAGATCCGCCGTATGCTGTAAAAAACTAAACTAAAAAAAAAAAAAAAAAAAAAAAAAAACATCTGTGTTCAATGGTTTATCTGAGATTCTTACAGAATATTTTATCGTACAGGGAGATTATTTTCTTTAACATTTCAACTTTATTACAGTTTGGTACTTTTTTTCCTTTAAATAAAATGTGGTCTTGTTTTTCTCAGATTACCTTTGGGTAAAATTCTCATCCTTTTACATCCAAACTTTTAGCCCTAACACAAGCCCAGTGTTTACTTAAGATGTGTGACTCGTCCTTAAAGTAAAAATCTGGCCTAAAAAAACGTAACATTGATGGGAATTGCTGTTTATACGTCTTTAAATAAATTATTTAAAGCAATGGGTTTTTTTCTAAGAATTACTTCATTTAAATGTAATGCAGAGATTTTTGACTATAAATGACATTCAATTTGAATGGTATTAATACATGAATGGAAATTCACAGTGTTGCCCATGAACTAAATGCTAATAGTTGTTTGAAACAGTCCAATAGGACTTCCTGTCAGAAATCCAGAAGAATGTCAACTGAATGAAAGAAAAAAAAAAGAAAAAAAAACTCACATTGACGTTTCCCACAGTAATGTGACCGAGAGCGATGCTACTGAGAACCCACAGGGCACGCTGGTTTCTAGTCAGGCAGACATACAACACTGCCAAGCAAAGGGCATCACAATTAGTGCAATTCCCTTCATGTCTATGCTCCTAATATGCACACAAACTCATGTCAACTTTAATTCAAGCAGCATATTGGAACTCCCGTGGGTTCATTTGGAAATGCTCTGGATTATCTTTGAAGAAACAGTGAGAATAGATGAATTTAAAGAAAAAAACATAAATTCTTAAGGAAATGTCTGAATAATATGGGATTTCTATTAAAAAAACAACAGAAGAACATTTTTATCTTAAAGCAGATCCTACTTTCAGTGAAATTAAGACAAACATCTCAAAGAAGTCTCTCAAAGACAGCACACTGATGAATTAAAAAAGTGCCAACAATGTAATATGAAAAGTTTAAATGTAAGGTAAACGTGACTGGAACTAATGGCAGGATGGGTCAAATGCCATCCCAAACAGCCGACACTCATTTGAATGTGTGTGTTTTGTCCATCTCTGTGGAGGCTCTGTCAGTGTCACAGCACAGATCTCTTTTGGCATGCGTATTGACCCAGTTCCTATGGTTGCAGAATTGTGCAGTGCAGTCTCTCTGTTGCTTCTGATGTGGACAGGCAACCCACACTGTGTGAGTGGGCTCCTGTTGGGTGATGTTGCTCAGGCTCACTGAAGGGCCCCGAGGACAGAAACGGTCGAATGCATGAGAGGATGTAACGTCATGAAGCCACAGATGCAGCTGGGTGAGGCAGGCAGCCCTCACTAATGGACATCTGAGTTCTGCTTAAGTGGAGATGCTCCACATGAAGAAGTTCACATCAATAATGTTAAAAGACGAACATTAGATCAGACTCACTGATGTAATCCAGGGAGTGACATATGTGCCAGCATACGGCCAACCGGATGAATCCTGCTTCTGAATCAGCACAGATTATCAGACTGTTTCAGTGACCCACAAAGTGTCCGCAGCCAAGCTGTCATCTTCACGTGGTTACAAGCAATGCCAGGTTCCGTCTTTTAACAGTGTAAATGTAAATATGTTTGGATTTGGACTGAAGGGAATTTAATTCTCTGGTTTGAATATGTAATGTATGTTTTTTGTTTTCTTTCTTAGTTTATTTTTTCTGAATAGAAATCAGAGATGCTTTTTAATTTTTTTTTTTTTTTTTTTAGATTTCCCATCCATCCATATTATTAACCCAATATATCCCTTTCAGGGTCACTGGAGCCTGTATCGGATACTGTTGGGAAAAGGCAGGGAACACCCTGGATAGGGTGTGTCACTCCCACACACACACACACAGTCACACCTAGGGACACTTTAGAGTCACCAATTAACTTCTGAAGCATCTTTTTGTTCTGTGGGAGGCAGTCAGTGCCCAGAGAAAACACAAGCATGCACCGGGAGAACATGCAAACTCCACACAGAAGAGTCCCAGCCAGGATTCGAACCAGCATCTTCTTGCTGTGAGGCGAGAGGGCTAACGACTGCCCCACTGGGCAGCATGTTTTGAGATTTTATTTTGCCCAAAAAACTGAATTAAAATTACATGAATAAGTTGGTGCTTAAAGACTCACTCCAATTAAATGTGTGTTTTTGGGGTTTTTAATAATTTCTTGTTACATTTTTCTCATGATAGAGAGCATGTAAAAAAAATCTCATTAAAACTGTATTTTTTTTCCAAATAAAAACGTGCAGTTTGAAAAAACTGAAATTTGTGACAGTAAGTGAAATGGGTGGACCCAAGTTACTTTTGTTTTTCAAACATTTCCTTCTTCTTTTTTTTGGAATTGTTTTGTTTTGTGGAATTTTGTTTTCATTTCTAAAACTTGTTGCTGTTTTGTTATTATTTGTTTTGCTTATTTAATGCCATTGTGATTTTCATAATGTATTGTGTTGATGGATTTGTTTATGTGATTTAACCTTCAGTAATAATTCACTCAAACTGTTGCCAGCATTGAGTGTGTGTGCACAGAGTGTGCATATGGACCCAAACTGAACAATTCAGATATTCATACTAATAAAAAAAAAAATACAATAATTCTTATTTGAGGCGTGTTACATCTGCACACACATACAGGAATGAGACCTTCAGGGTCGTAGAGATGATGTTTTTGACCCACAGAAAGGCTGCGGGCACCGCTGTGACTATGGTTGTTTTTTAGGCGCACCATTGAAAATCCATTTGCACGTGTTCTAAAGCGCTGTTTAAAATATTTTTTTACAGATTCAGTTTTAATCTGTTTCATCCCAAAGGTTTGATTCGCCACAAAGTTTGTCTCAAGTTGCTCCGTAAAGAAAATAGCAAGTTGACGTCAGCCAGTGGCCTGGGCACATTTCGAGGTGATGTGGTGGCATTCCGGTGACAGGCGGGGATTATACCATTCTGAAATCAGGCGACAGCTGGGCGGCCACAAGGTGGTGACAGCCGGAAACCCGGCCGGCAGCAGCTCTAACTAAGCAATGTGTAAATGTCTCCAGATGGTGGCCGTCCATATCAAGTGCCACCGGTCACCCGGTAGTAAAGGAGTAAATAAAAAGTGGGCCATTCTGCACGCCTGACTACCGCCAAATACATTCATGACCACAACAAGGATTTTTAAAAAATCAAGCAGCGGCATGAAATCTTGAAGATTCTGCCGATACCGTCCCATGGCGCTGTGGCACTTGTATATGTGACTGTAGCATTATCACTAATCCATGTGTTCTGCCCCACTCTGAGGATCAATGAAATAGTGAAGACAATGAAATAATCTAAAAATGCTGGAACACTTGAAGGAGCTTTTTCTTCCAGCTCTGTTCACTCATTCTGATTTGATCTGGAGTTCCACCAGTCCTACTTTATCCATTCTGGTTGGACATCCCTCCTAATATGTTCTAATCTAGATCTTAGAACACCCTTTGCCTCCAGCAAAAAACTAACAAGAGAATAAATTCTCAGTGGTCTAATTTTGGCAATGAATCATCAACTCCTTCAGGGCATGCCAACAAAAACTGAGACAGTCACGGGTTGAAAGCTCTGCTGCAGGCAAGTCAACCTCCAACGCCTCGTCTGGCGGAAAAATGCAGAGAGGTCACAGCTGTCTATATGGACGACTGAGTGAGATGGATGGGAGTTCTTGCTTCATAGTTTTACCATTTCTCCTGACTAAAATGATAAAGTTTGGATGATGTATTGATCTGATTATCTTTTTTGGATGATCAAAACTGAGTTCGAGAACAGTTTGTCTGATAGTCAAACCTTAGATCCAGGAACAACAGCGCGGTTTCTGTCCTGGTTGCGGAACAATAGACCAGCTCTACCCTCTCTTTAGGGTGCTGAAGGGTTCATGGGAGTTCACTCAACCAGTCCTTATGTGTTTTTTTTATTTGGAGAAGGCATTCGCTCACGTCTCTCGTGGTGTCCTGTGGAAGGTGCTCTGGGAGTGTGGGGTGTGGAGAACCTTGCTATGTGCGCCGTCATTTTGAAACCAGACGGCAGCAACTGGTCCGAGTCAGTCTGAGTCAAGTTTATAGGGGAACGACTGTCGCCAATCATGAGGGAGCTTGTTCATAATCCACACCCCTTCCACTGAAAGTGGCTTGGGAGAATCTGTCAATCAAGTGTTTGAGGTGGGGCCAGCGGGCACCACATGCTTTCACTGAGGCTTCTGATTAGCCAGTTTATCACTTGTGATAAAGAAAAAATATCTTTTGATACATTAATGTTAGAAAGAACATGTTAAGAAAAAGGTATCAGAGCGAAAATGATTTTTCTGAAAAATAAAATGACTGATTAATAATTGTCTATTTCTAAATAAAAGTCTATGGGATTTTGACTTCTTGGAACATGCAGGTACTTCCTGTTTGGGAACACAAGAGAGGAGGGGTTAAGATGTCCATTGTTTTTACGGTCTATGAGACAAATAGATCTGTGAACAGAGGAGCTGGATTGCTACAATATTTGTTGTTGCCATTTTTGTTGCACTGCCAATTTTAGGTTGGAATTGTGAGGGGCTGTAAGCTAGCGGGAGAGAATGTAAACAAAGATTTTATTGGATAACAGTGGAGGGTTACTTCTACACTGACAGTCCCACCACAACTCAGAGGGGAATTTCAAATGAACTCCTGCTGCTCTGCAGAAACTATGTCTTAGAAAATGACTCAGGTTTTTTTTATTTTGGCTAAAAACAGCAGAATCATAATTAAAAAGACCATAGATTAAAATACGGTTAAAATGAGACTTTAAAGAACTTCACTGAGCTGAAGTTTGAACTAAAAAAAAGAAAAACTTATAAAAGCTTTTTTGATTATTACAGAGCATTCCCAGCATCACTTCATAGGTTCTGAATGAAAATATTCTTTGAAAGCAGCAGCTTTGTTTGAGTCTACCTTTAATGCTTTTGGTTTGAGGCACTTTATGTCAAATAACTGTTAAAGTGATAAACAAATGTCATCATCCAATCAGCAATGTCCCATAACACCTACCTTTCCCTGTTTCTTTTTGCTTTGTTTTTTAACATTTCATTTGTTTTCTGAAATGTTTCAGTTTTATTTTTTAATGTTTTTTTTAAAATGTTTTGGTTTGTGGAAATTTTAATTTGATTTCTAAAATGTTTTGTTGTTTTTTATTATTTGTTTTGTTTTCTTAGTTGTGATCTTTGATGTTTTTGAGTGATTTGTTGATATGGTTTGAACTTCAGGGCCACCATCAATCTTTCAACACCAATAATGTCACAGCTTCACCTAAATAACAGGCATATCGTAAATCTCCAACCGTTCCAACAATCCTGGTGAATCAGCGGATTCTGACGCGGAAGAAATGTGCTCCAACTGTTGGCAGTACGGGGTGCATGTGCACAGGGTGCGTGCGCACGAACCCAAACTGAACGACTCGGATTTACATTTTCATTAACAAAAACAATCATTCTTATTTGAGGTATGTTACACTTGTGCACACACAGGAATGAGACTTTCAAAGTCACTGAAATTCTGTTAGTTTTTTTCACAGAAGAGCTGGGTGCACCAGTACGACCATTTTAAATTTTGGGCGCACCATTGAAAATCCAGTCACACGTGCGACCAAATTGGTTGCACTCTAGAGCCCTGTTAAAAGCGCCTTTTCTCCTCGCCAACACAAAGTTTTTTCCTTAAAGGACCTGCTCTGTCTCTCTCTCCAAATCCTGGTCATCCTCCCGCTCTGACTCCATTTCTACTGCCGTTGTCACGGTCCTTCCTTTCTCCGCAGAGGCAGTGACATAGAAAATGTTGTCTGCCCTTTAGTGGTGAAATGAATACACTGCACCTTTGACACCTGGGTATAATTGCCTTTTTCTCCCAGCAGATGTCACCAGAAACAACGAAACAAAAAATATATTTTTTCCAATTGGATTTAAAATCCATCAGTTATGATTTAGTGAGGGTCACACAAACTCTTTCCACAGGTCAATGGCACTTTGAGAACCCCTGTTCTAAAACAATACAGAGACGTCTCGATAGAGATTGTCTTGAAAACCACAAACATGTCTGGTTAAGTTGAGGTTTAAGCAACAAAGATGGCTCTTTACTTTAACCCTGTAACGACAAACTAGTCGCTTAGAACATGAATAGGTAACAAAAACAATGAAAAAGATTGACAGTATCTGAATGTGACATGAAGTGACCCACCACAGAAGGGCTAACATCCATTTTCCAGTGTTTGTTGTGAGAACAAATGCAACATTTATAAGAGCTTGACTTGGCCCTGTTGCCAGGCAACACAATTCAGAGAAGCTGCCAAATTAGTAAAGCATGAATGGACTGATGAGTGCGTTCAAAAACAAGTCTTTCTATTTGGCTGGGTATTTTATATGCTGGAGTGCAGTAAAAGGAAAACGGACACACAAAAAACACAACAGGAGTTTATTCTATCAAAAACATGACATACTGTAGATCTGCTGTATGGAGACACATAATCAAAAAAACTAAAGGCTAAAATAATCGTAGCGAGTAATGTTTACACCTCATTTAAATACTTCCATTTCAACACATCTTTGAAAAATTCCATCAACACCCCATTTGAAAGGGATTTGTTTCATTTTCAGGCTTCATTGCAGAAAAGTCATGAACATTCACACTGACTGAGAGGTTCAGTCTAGCCTCAGCCTCAGATGAGTGATCTAAATTATAACTGAGAAGCATGCCGTCATGCGGTGGAAGGTGTTTCAGAAACGGAGCCCACTGCAACTGTGATCCCAACAAAACACTGTCTTTGCTTTGAGCAGATTTTTTTCCTTCATCACTTTCACAAAGACCAGTTTCTGCCATGCAGTTTCATTCAGAGACGGGAGTGAAGTTGTACTTTAAAGCTGTGCATCATTATGAAATTGCCTTTGTGATGGAAGATAGTAGAGGTTCAGTTCACTTTCGTTGTTTTAATATAAAGGGAAAATGTGACAGCAAACATTCAATAAAGACCCACTCTAATTAAAATTTTGTTTTCAGTGTTTTTAACAGGTTCTTGTTGCATTTATATCATGATGGACATATGTAAAACAATGTAAGATTAAAACTGCATTTTGAGTATTTCTTTATTCAAATAGTGATGAATCTAGAGCAGATAAAAACTAGCGGTTTTATAAAGCTCGGGCTTGTGACACAGAAACTGCCATGGATCAAAGTCACCCTGCTCTCCTCCATTCTGATGCATCCACTTGTTGGCAAATAGATCCATTAATGTCTTCATTTTCCTTGTCTGAGCTGCCATCTGGCACTAAACTGTATTGCATAGCCCCGATATTGCTTGTCGTGCATGTTGCTCCGCTAATGTTAGTTTGGGGTTGTGAGGGGCTGTAAGCTTGCAAGAGAGAGTGTAAACCAAAGCATGATGGGAAATTACCGGAGGGTTACTTCTTCTTAAACAGTCCCGCCTACAACCCATAGGTACATTTCTGATGAACTCCTGCTACTCTGCAGAAAATAAATCTCAAAACAATGACATAGGCTTTTGATTTTGGCTAAAAACTGCATAATCACTATTAAAAGACCACTGGGAATGAGTTTACAAAGGAAAAAAATAGTGTTGGACTTCAACTAATGTTCAGAGACAAAAAATAAGCCTTTAACTAAAATGAATTAACCTACAGTAGTTAAAATGACACCATATGAATTCAACTGTGTTGAGTCGAAAGAATGAAATGAAAATAATGTGCTTATCTGCTATAAGCTATACGCTTTTTTTTTTGCTTTTAGGTAGAAGTCACAGATGTGAGCATAGGTGCTCCACGGAAAAACGAAAATATAGAGGAAAAGCATAAAACATCCCTTTAGAATAGATGCAAAGACTGAGACCTTTCTGCAGTGCAATTTCCAAAACGTCAGTGTTCTGGGTCACGGTGACAAGCCTGTTTGTTTACATACTGGGTTGTCACCAGAAACAATATACAGACAGATTGACTGGCTATCACTTCTTGCATCTAAGTGAGGCAGATATTTTGTAATTTTTTTTATTTCTGATAAAGTGGGTCAAAAAGGAATGCCGAATTTAAAAAAAAAATCAAAACTTCAGCTTGCAAAGATAAAAAAAAGGCTGCATATGATGAAACATACCAAGCTAAGTAATGCATCTGGAAGTCAACACCTGAACACACTTTCATTCTGCTTGTACAAATCCAGTCCACAATGGACAAACACACTCACTGCTCACTTTATTAGGTACACCTTGCTAGTACCGGGTTGAACCCCCTTTTTCCTTCAGAACTGTCTTAATCCTTGGTGGCATAGATTCAACAAGGTACTGGAAATATTCCCAAAGGTGCATTCACACTGAAAGACATTCACGTGGCCAATTCGCATGTCCCATCCCTCCTTTACTGCGTGGAGAATTTGCTGTTCGCCACGTTATCAAAAATTTGTTCCCTAACCTCTGCCACGTGTGGGAGGAGCTAGCAGCTAACATTTTTAGCCTTCTTGCTACATGGAATGGTGTCTGTTTCGCTCATTTACAATCATGGGAGACACAGATGTTGTTCAGAGATCAGGTTTATTTATTTCGAAGAACTCTACAAAAACATCAGTGATCACGTTTCCATGTTTGTGTTCATGAAAACATTTAGTCTCCCTTTAGCTCCAGTGAGTTTCTCTCCTGCTGCTGTGTCTGACGGACGCTTCTGCGGTGTTTCCGTCTGTCTTTGACCAAGTTCAAATGCTTACTGTCGCTCATTAACATGAGAGGGTAAAAATAAAAACAAGAATAAAATGAGGGGACCTTTTTGTATTATTGCCTCAGTGAAAATAAGAAAAACATCCTGAAGTTCAGGAGGTCTGAGCAGACTGTTTTCCCATCCAGCAGCGGCCCTCTGTCTGGATGTAAGCTCCTCTCCCGGGAGCCAGAATAGTGAGCGTGTTCACTACAGCTCCATAGGTCCTGCAACAGACTCTCTAGAGTGTAATCAATTCGCACCGCAGAACCTCAATTTGCGTCTAAACCATTGACTTTACATTAAAATTGTGGTCTTCTGCTGCTGTAGCTCATCTTCCTTAAACTAGGATGTGTTCTGTGTTCAGAGATGCTCATCTGCAGACCTCGGCTGTAACCAGTGGTTATTTGAGTTACTGTTGACTTTCTATCAGCTGGAACCGATCTGGTCATTCTCCTCTGACCTCTGGCATAAACAAGACATTTCCACCCACAGAACTGCTGCTCACTGGATGTTTTTTTTTCCAGACCATTCTCTGTAAACTTTAGAGATGGTTGTGGGTGAAAATCCCAGTAGATCATCAGTTTCTGAAATACTCAGACCAGCCCGTCTGGCACTAACAACCAAGCCAGGTTCAAATTCAATTCAATCTCAATTCCTCCCTGTTGAACTGCAGCAGACCATGTCTACATGCCTAAATGCATTGGGTTGTTGCCATGTGATTGGCTGATCAGAATTTTGCGCTGACAAGCAGTTGGTATGCCCACCAAAACACACCTACTCATTTAAATCCTTTTTAATATACATAATTGTAATAATTTTTTTATTTATCTGTAAACCTTTGATTTCATAAAACAGCACTCCCACAAAATGACACAAATAGAAAGCAGAATTTGAGACTACAGTTCAAAATAAAGAATCCATGGATTACTCAAACACTTATAACGGTATAGACAAAAAAAAAAACTAACATATGCACAGAAACTGAACTCTTTAGAAGTCATTTTAACACCTCTGTGGAGTAGGAAATTATTCATACTCTGAACGGATTGTGTGGTTGGTAGTTTTTCTGTGTGGTGGAGATTTGAGGATTTTTTAGTTCATTACAGAACAACATCGCTGTCCGTGGTGCTGAAGCGGCTCTACAAGCCGCCAACAGTGAAAGCATCTGGAGAGTGCAGAGAAATGATCCTGTGCTGGAAGAGAACTGTCTAATAAGACTCCGTTTGTCTAAGTGTAGGAATTCGATAGCAATGCGAAAAACTTATTTATTTATATTTTTTATTAATAGTTGAATTCAATATATTTAAATGTGTAGTATTATGATTTTTTTTTTTTTTTTTTTGCCGTTTTCGGTTTTCTTCGCTGGCTTTTTTTGTCCTTCAGATTTCCCATCAACTAATTTCATGTGTTCTGCCGTCAACCTCAAGCTTTTACATTTCAGTGAACTATCTGGTGACTTATTAAGAACATTTCACTATTTTACAGACGGTTAGATTCCCAGACTGCTCAAATGATTCATTTTGAGTCCAGATGACTTCTTTGAATAAGTTTAAACGAAGAGACAAAAGCGGTTCACCACAGCGGGGATTAGAAAAATCAAAACAAACAAACAAACAAAACAATTTGAGTTATGTGTTGTCACAGGAAGCCTCGGTGTAGGTGATGCGAGGAGCATTGGCTTAACAACATCATGTTGGAGTGAACGGCTCCTCCTGTTACTTCTACCATCAGCCCAGACCGCTTTCCTACCTTCGTGAAGAAGATTCGTTGGTGAAAAACGCGCCACCGCAGTGTCCTGAGTGTCTGAGTCCTGATCAGCGTCCTCCACCTTCAGTCGGTCCGAGGAACTCTGACACATGTGAAGCCCGCGTGAAGGACGGGAGAGCTGGGGCGCGCGCGCGCGCGCCACTTAGACAACCGCCGCGGCTGAGTGTGCGAAGCGAGGCACGTGGCAGCCCCACGAGCCCCCTGTGTTCAGGTGTGCAGAAGGCTGAAGGGTCCAGGGTGGGACGTGTTCCTGCGATTCTCATAAGTCATTTACAACCATGAGCACGTTTAAAACGAGGCTTTCTGCTCATGCACATGCACGCACACAGGCACAAACACATTCACAACTTTGCAGTTAGTCTTTAGTCATGTTGTTTATATTCTTTTGACTTACACTGACTAATCAACCAGAGCCTTTTTTCAATAGAAACTCCACACTTTAACATTTACAAAAGTACTGAGTGTCTAGGGGAAAAACACAGCATTAAAATGTCTCAGATAAATAAATAAATGCTGAGCAGTTTCAGTTTATACACATATTTTTGTGTGCATTAGTGTGGACTACCAGTTGTTTGTGTCCAATTGTAACGATTTGATCCATGTCATGATTTGTGGTAAATAATCTGACTCATAGTTGATATCGGTTCATTTTGAACGATCCGATTGAATTGGTGTGTGACAGGCAGCAGTGATAATGCTTCCAGATTATCTGATGTAAAAGAGGAGCATGTGTCTTCAGCATAGACATATACGTACAAACGTGTAAGCAAGAGCTTAGATGATGTTTGGGGCCAAGAACAGAACCTTGTGGAACACCAGTAAAAAAAAAACATCGAGAGATGGACCCTTACCTTTCCAAGGATTTTTCAATAATTTACTCAGATAAATTGATTTTATGACACAACTGAGATACCAAAAAAAGAATATGGTTTACATTAATTTGTCAAACAGGTTACTCATATTTTTTGCAGACTAACCCGAATCAACACGTTTTCAATTAGATTCCGGGCAGCAAAACTATGGAATGATTCTTTTAATATAGGAAAAAGCTGCATCTTTACAAAGTCTATTTCTTTATTGTAAGGTGTAATCCTCATGTATCTTGTTCATTTAAAATGGCATTATTTATTGTGATGAACTTTGTGATGTCGTGGTGATCAACTGTATTTATAGGAGCCATATATGTGACAGTATTTCACCTTACTCCCGGTAGGGGGAGCTGTGTTTGTATTTAAGGGAAGACGTCACAAATGTTTGACCTCACGCACAAATGCATGTACGCGCAGGCAACATGATGAAGATTATAGAAAATAAATGTCAAGTGTTTACCAAATGGAAGTGGACATTCAATGACTGGAGCAAAAAGTAATACTTTAACAGTATTATTTTCAGTATTTTATTTACACCTGTACTTTTGACTTCTTTATCATCTTTATGCGAATAGAGGCTACAGGGTTTTTTTTTTGCCTCTCCCTGCACACTATTCAAATGTCTTTTCTTTTTTTTTTGTTTTAATTGTATAAAATACTAAAAAACAAACAAATAGGCATTGCTCAAGTCTAACCCCATCCCAACCTCTTGTTACACCTTAACCCTAAAGCTAAAAATTCTGCTATACTGGTGTAAGATGTCAGTAGGGCCATGGTTTGACTAAAATCTTGGTATAATCCTCCAACAGAGGAGTAAGAGCACAGAATACAAACATACCTTGACAAACAAACAGAAAAAGTTTCATAAAATATGTCTGTTTCAGAATATAAATGTATTTGCATGTTTGTTTTTACCTATTTTGTTTCTTTTTCACTTTCCACAATATTTCACAATGTTCCTGTTTGCTTTAGTTCTTTTTCTCTTGATTTTCAAAACAAAACTGTTTTTGAGACCTTTTATTACGGAGTTGCTTGCTGAGCATTTTAGGACCAATAGGGATTACTCTGCTGGAGGAGCATGATAAATGAATGCTCTCATACAGTTCATTTTATATTTCCATTCTTCTCTCCAACATCTGTTCTAGTGTAACCTAAAAAAAGCTGTATATCAACACAACCCTCTGGAGATCAAGATCCTTGAGTACTGTAGAAAATGATTTTAACCAGTCAATTAAGGTGATAATTTTAGTAAAACATGGTAGTTTCACAACATTTAGCCAGACAGTCACAGCAGAAACGGTCTTTAAACATGATCATTTCATCCAGGCCTGTGTCTGACAGAGTGACCACAGAGTGTTGACGCTCTTTATTTCTTATGTCTTTCATCAGTGGTTCTCCACATTTTTCTAGTGCCCTGCTTTGAGAGAGTTCTTTAGTAAAGTACATCCCGACTTGAGCAAGGCAGCTTTATTTGTGTAGAAACATAGAAGCATGATGAAGAAGAAACATATATGACATTAATTAAAGAAATAAAAACAATTGAGAAAATACTCAAAGTAAATGACCTTTTGTATAAAGGACTGGCAGCATAAAAACACCTAAACAATAACATGAAAGTAATGAAATTACATTTTTGCTAAAAAAAAAAACAACTAAGAGTCACTTAGATAGGTGTCATCCATGACACAGCCAATGTAATGGATGATACTCTGGGGTTTGGATTTAAAATTAAAGATTTACTACTAAATGCTTTTTTTCTTTCCAATTTTCTTCAGGAAATATGGGTATGTAAAACTTTTAATGGATTTTTAAAAAATTGAATATGTTTTTAAAACTGGTGTACTATTGAGTCTCTAAAGTTTGACACATATCCATAATTAAGAACCATTACTTTAAATAGCTACTCACTTTTTTAACTTCCACATCTGCAAAGTGCATCCTTCACAGATATCCACCTTGTTGAAAAGAATCCTAAAACCTCTTTTTTTCCTGCCTTTTTCTGACAAAGGTTCACATGAATTAAAAGTGTGTGTCTGTGGGCTCTCAATTTTGAGTTCTGTCTGTGGCTTGCAGGCTGTGTTTGTTTTCAGCTAAATATTGACTGAATGTCCACACAGGATGAAAACAAAAAGCTAAAAGCACACCTCTGAATGCATTGAACCAAGTGTTTAAAAGAGCAAATCGGAGAGGCTGCCTCCCACCCAAATGATTACTTTCTATTAAATAATCTAACCAGAAGCATGAAAATTAACGTCATCATAAACACTTTATAATGTTCTGTTGAGCACAGTGGATAAAACCAATTACAGCAGAAAATGTCCCAGAGAAAAAAAAAATCAAATTTGACGGTGATTTATTTCCAGCTATTGAAAAACAACAGTATCAGCAGCTCTACAAATGGAAAGACTGGAGACTTGAAATAAAAGTTTATTGCTACTGTATCCAACAACTTTGGTCAAAGAAATAGATTAGCTCCAGGACAAGGCCTTTTGTTAACAGCAGATACAAACTTAGACCAGACTTCACAAATAAAAAAAAACACGGTTTTAAAATCTTTTATTTATTCTGCATTTGTTTTGTTATGTGAAGAAACCTGAAAACATTTAATCAACCTTGGTAGAAAAAAAAAAAAAAGTAGTAATGATTGACACAGACGGGTGTATAAGAACAGTCCAGAAACCCTCAGAAAACATCAGGAGGATGCAGCTGTTTTTTTTTTCAAACTGGCTAATGCAAGGCCAAACATTTGAGTTTGTATTTATTTTTAATAAATGAAAGAAAAGGAAGCAGCAGTCTAAAACACAGCAGTGAGAGCTATGTGGTTCAGTGTTGGTGCACCGCAGGTGCAAAACACCAAACAGGTTTTTGACTAAAAAAAACTGCAAAGGGTTTGTGTACTTTGTACGTTTACTTATAAAAATACACTTTTTGACACATTTAACTCTGGCTGCTATTTTTGATATATAATAGAAGTATCCTATGGTTCAATCCACCCCCCAGTGATGCTTTGGAGAGGCATAACTAACAAAAAAGCTGTAAAAAGTAAGGTAAATGTGCATAATTTACTTCTAAAAGAACAACACAGTCACTTATTTAAAGCAAATGCTTCTTTCTCTATGTGTATTTATTTTATGTGAAATACTTGAGTGGCTTAAAAATGGCAACAACAGAGCAACAACTGATTTAAAACAGTTCAAGTTCACCTCTCGCCACTGCAAGTCGACCCTTCAAAGACCCCCCACTGCCAGCAAGCTCCAAGCAGACCCTCGTGTGACAAAACATCAGGAAGATGGATGAAATCTTCAGCAGCCCCACTTTCTCGAGGAGTTATGAAAGTTTAGGATAAAATCCTAACGATTATCAAGACAAAGGACTTTCCTAAATGCGGGAGACATCAAGGTTAGAAGAAATTAGTGGAAAACTTCTGAAGATCGAGAAGCAGGCATTGTGAGGAAACTGACTGCTGAGGTTGAAAACCTTTAACGTTTGATTCCTTACAGCTTTGTTATGCTGCCGTGTACATGGTTTGACCTTATAGTAATAATAATAATAATAAATATAATTCAATCTTGTTGTGCCAGCCTTATATATTGGAAATGCAAACAAATAATAAAAAAGGGGGAAAAAAAACTATAACTATATCAACACATGCCTAAAGTCTGTTATTTTTATGGGACACTGTGTAGAATGTAAAATATGCAGTTTTATAAAACACAATAAAACATGAGCAAAAAGGCCAGATTTAGCCATAAACCCATCTTGGATCAGTGGTCCCCAGGTTCTGATGTTTTTTTTTTTATTTTAACATCAGTAAAATACATTTAGAGGACAGACATAATCAGTTAACAGAAAGACAAGAAAGACAGATTCCAAACAGTTAGAAACATACACCCAGTTTAGAGCAATAAATGCAGCAACACAAAAGTTAATGTAAAGAAATAGAAAACAAATCCAACAAGTGCAGGTTTACAGATGGTGGGTGTATGTTCGGATGGATCTGGGGTTCTGTTTATGTCAAAATCATTGACAGTAAAAACACCTTCAGCTATTGCGAAATCAGATAAAATCCGCCACTGTTGCTTCCTGATACGTGCGGTGTCCTTTTGGAGTCGACAGCGATTGGTCCAAGTCGGTCTGAGTCCCATTTTTGGGGGAACCACAGTCGCCAATCATGTGTGAGCTCAATGGAAGTCAACAACCCTTCCACTGAAAGAGGGCTCTGGAGAAGCTGTCAGTCAAACATTCAACATGGGGCCAATGGGCACCACATGCTTTTACTGAGGCATCTGATTGGTCAGTTTATAACTTGAATAGCTTGCAATGAAGACAAATAGAATGACGGAATAATAACAGTTTATTTCTGAATAGAAGTCTATGAGATTTTGACCATCTTGGAAGCAGCAGGTACTTCCTGTCCCATGAGGGGAGGGGTTGAGCTGTCCATTGTTTTTACTGTCAATAGTCAAAACAAGTCTTTGTGTCCACTGTCCATGTCTTTGGTCCATCATTTCATGGTCCATTGGATGTTGAACATCAATGCACGACTACGCAGATATCTTCAGCATGTCCGTGCATCTTTGATGATTGCTTTGTGATGTTTGTGCTCGTTTTACATTTAAAGCGCTGCAATAGTCTTTGCTTTTACTGTTTGATCTTCTTGGTTCCATACGTCAGCAGGAGATGTCAACAGAAAAGTTCTTGCTAACTATTGCTACTGCTGTTTAGACCTAACGTTTCTCCACGTCATCCAAAGAGTCTTTGGTAGAGTGTAAAGTGGTTTCCTGTCCTTTGTCATGAGAAGTGTAGAAGGGTTAAAGCTTAGTAATACACAGACATTCACAAATGCTTACTAAACTTGTTCATTAGATATAACTAGTGTCCGAATTCCTTCACTACTCAATACAAAGTGCACTATGTAGTGCGTTTGCCATTTTGTAGAGCTGCCCAAATCTGAAATTCCAAAACTGTGCCCTAGAAATTTCCCAGAAGTCTCTACGAAAAAGCTCTGAGCATTGATGCTCGCTAGATTGTCAAACACTGAGCACAATGTACTGCGTTTGAAAAAAAGTTTGTGGTAAAAAATGTATTTTAATTGATTTTATTATCAACCATCCAACCAAGTTTTCATCATCAAAACACAGTGGATTCATAGATAGTCTTTGTAAAATGCTCGCATTTATTAGTTTTGTACTTTGTGAAATCCATGATGTCATATTTGACATTTAAAAAAAAAAAAAAACAGGAGTAGTGAGCATGGTGTCCAAATTGCTTTTATAAGTAGACAAATGGTAAACCTTACTATTAAAAACTAGATAGTTCTGCACTGTATCAAGACTGATTTTAAGATTCTCCTAGTTTTTAAATGTCTTAATGGAATGGGACCTTCCTATTTATCAGATCTCCTCAGTCCTTCCAAACCCTCCAGAAATCTTAGATGCTCGGGTTCTGCTTTCTCATCTCTTCCCATTGTGAAAACCAGAATCACGGTGAGACCTTGTTTCAGTATCCTGGTCCCCATTTGTGGAATAATTTACCCGAAAATCTCAGAGCTTCTGCTTCTGTGGAAATCTTTAAATGCAAACTAAAGACATGTCTTTTTAACTCATTTAATCAACTTAATTATCTATTTGACTTTTAAGTATTTTATGACTTTTATGGTTTATCATTTGTACATTTTTACCCCGTCTATCTTTTAATTTATGAAGTCTCCCTAAATTTTAGCCACAGCGTTTCCTTCCTTTTTTTTTGTCTAACTTTGTTGTTGCTTTTAATTTAGTTTGTCTTATAAAGTTTTTCATTGTTAAGAAAGAGGGAATGACAGTAGACCCAAAAACCTATCTTTGGCACAAATGGGACCCCATATGATCTGCTCCGGTATTTGGTTCCACTCTGGAACCTCTCACTGACCAGCCTGACTGACTGATGGTGCTTTTATGCAGAGAGACAACGGTCACCTCTCACAGATCTTCTAGACACTCAGTGGCCTTTTTGATAAAATCTGCAAAACGATCAAGTACACGTCTTTAGAGTTAATAAAGGTTATTCAAATTTAGAAACTTTATTTTTGTGTTTGAACTGTGCATTTTACTCATGTGGATTTAAATGTTTCTGTAGCTTACTGTGTTTTTCATTTATATGATACATGCTTTGTACTTCTGTAGTGTCCTGCTGTGGGGTGGTTACCAATTTTTCCTCTTTTCTGTTAATGTTATAGGAATTTGGAAAAGATAGAAACTTCACAAAACTCCTAAAAATGATAAAAATGTGTTTGCTAAGAATATGTTTCAAAACTGCAACAGGAAAGTACATTCCATAATAAAAATTGTTCTTGTCAGAAAAACATGAATGTGCAGGAATATTTCCATTCTGTTGCAGTCAAATAAAACTGATGAGCTGAAGTAGGAACCTTAAGTTGCACAAGTGTGCGCTGCATGAGGCTCATTTATTCCTTGCTGCTGACATGATCTAAATGTACAAAATAAGATATTTCAGGAACCATGCTATCCAAAACTGTTACAAAAATACTGCTGATTTTGAAACAGTGTAAATAGAACTTCAGCTAGCATCAATATATACTGTTAACTGTGAATCAAACAAACGTGTTTTACAAAACCAGTTTGTATTAGTAATTTCCTTCTGTAACTAGTGCATTTTATTTTTGCAGAGATGCTTGCAGTGCAATCCATCTCAGTACAAGTCACTACTGATGCCTTCTGACAGCAGAGAGCACCACACATTGTTCCCTCTCTTCACAAACACCCTTTTTCCTTCACCAGGAATCGAGACCAAAAAGCCTGGAGCGCACACAATCGATGACAACAATCTCAACACAAACTCAATACTGTGCAGCTGCCAAAGTACACGTCCAGAAAACCTTGAGGCATGCCAACACCAGCATCCATGAAAACAGAACTGAGGGGAACAAAAATCTTAAAAATAGAAAAATAAATGTGCTTCGGTTGAAACAGTACATCAAATCACCATTGGGAGAACTGCAGTATGCACTCAATATGATAGAGTTTGTACAAAAACACAAGTTTGCATGAATATGGATCTCATTCCGTCCTTTATTTAATTTCATTATTATACATTAGGTACAAATGACACATTCAGTTACAAGGTTAAGTAGCTGAGACTCATTTTAAAGGTTTCAGGCTGGGAGAGAAAATAAAACATACAGCATTTGCAAAATACATCGTGTTCCTTCATTTTAGCCTCTGTAGACATTTACTATAAGTAATTAATGTACAAGGACAGTGGTGCAGAAAGCACAAACAAGCAGGGAGTGGCTATGGAGCTGCGTGGGTTCAGTTATAAGGCATTCCTGCACGCAGCTGAACCTGCGCCCTGCACGGTCAACAAGACAAATATTTACTCTCAGGACGCATCAAAGAGACATGTTGGACCAGGACAAAAAGGGCTGTGAGGAGTGCTACTTTATATTAAGAATATCAGGTTGCAATATGTGTCATCTTTACCGGACTTAGTTTTAACAGCAAAGTGTTTTCTAACTTTTAAGAGAGGACAGGAGTCAGAATAAAAATCAAACATTCCCATCATTTCAAGGGAACTTTCTGAGTTTTGCTATTCAACATGTCTGATTTTGCTCATGCAAACTCTGTAAATCAGGTGAGCATAAGAAGGTACGTTTGAATTTGGAGTGAGAAGTCTGAGCAGAGAGAAGCCGTGTGTGGACCTCTGCAGAATGATGTGAACAACTTCTCAAGAAAAACGCGCATAAATCTATACATGAGGTGACAGACTAAGTGGGCAGATGTGGTCCAGGGACTATCAGGGTGATAGAGTCATTAAACAAACACCAATTATTCTGACATTCTTTTAACATAATCCTTCACCTCCCCCAACAGCTTGAACTGTGGGTGGATTAAGTCATTAATAAGCACAATAGTGAGGGGTGGACGCACAGGTAAAAAAGGACAGAAAGAGAAAAGCAGGCTGTTTTTATAAGAATCCTAAAAATTGGCAGAGAAAAACATATTCTGATTGGGTTCGTGTATAATTTTTCCAAAAACAAAAGTATAAGCCAAGTATCCTGGAAGACACTGGCAGTAGAACACAAAACACCGCTGGAAGATGAATATTGCAGAGGATTTGCACAGTACATACGCAAAAGCTGGGGAAGGCACAAAAGGGAAGAGAAGTAATTGTTCTGCGCCCACAGACTGCGCCTGACCATCCAGAACACAGCCAGCCGTTAGGCGCTCGGTTAAAGGGATGAAGCTAGACTATCAAGCCAGAGCAAAGGTACATACAGAGGCGAGAGTCAGACTCAGACAAAATGAGCATCTGCAAGGAACAAATCAACAGTTTCAGACACATAACTAAAAGATAAATCTAACATCGGACAAAGGAAACTATCAAACTGACTGGCACTGTTGGGTTTACTGACACAGTGTAGACTGGTATACTAATGGCAGCATCTGACTAGAAGTTGCTGTGTGTGGTCAGCAGAAGAGCTGCTAGAGTCCTCCATGTTACTACAGTTAGTGCAAGGCTGCTATTTTTGGGTTCTGGTGTTCTCCAGGTTTGGCACATGCTAAATGTTGTACAGGGTTGGAAACAAGATGGAGGAGTGAAGCAGTTGAACAAACATCCACTCACTAAGGTTGCTATTCAATGGTTGCTACCGGTACCAGGATTTTATGTGATATTATAAGTCTTCTCCTAATTTTTACCAGAAGAATCTAAAAAGACAAGTCTATCGAAAGCCAAGAATGATCTAAAAATCAAAGAGAAAAACACATTTGTGAGAAAATAAAACTTGCATTGAAAATTGCAGTCAGTCAACAGTTAACTGGTTTGACTGAACGTCTAACTGGTTTCTGTCGGACAGCTTTTTTCTTGCTCCTTGGCACCACCCTCCATTAACGCTGCCCAACGTTAAAACTGTATTTAACTAAACAGCAGTAAAAAAAAAAAAAAAAAAAACATTTTTAAAACCAATGATTTTATATCATGGACTTTTCCTCCACCGTGAGATGACTTTGGCCTTGAAGAGGGGCATTGCAGACACATTTTCACTTCCTGGAGTTTCAGACTTCCCAGAAGACGGCAGCATCCAACTGATCACGTGCACGAACGCTGAATACCAAAATAATGCCGAAACAGAGGGCCACTCGAGAGCCCTAGAAGCATCCAGTCACCACAAAATTACAGCCAAGAATCTTATCAAAAAAACGAAACTAGACGATTCTGAGAAAACGATCAAAGAAAACGTTTTTTTAACAACTTAAATGAAAGTCATCCAGCTGTTACAAAGGTAGTCAGTACTGGATTATGCTTTTGAAATGCTGGATCAACATAGAAATGTTGGCTTATTTAATTAAATGTAAGAAAAGCACAAACATATATTGGTATAAAACTTGCTTTGCCCTAATAAAATAACTCGTGTATTTACAAAGGAGTTACAGGCATTTTTGTTTTTGCTTCTCTAAAATATCAACCTCTAATGAAAAAATATGAGAGCTCACAAGGACACAGAGAGTACAAACAAACATATTTTTTAAACATGAAGGAACTCAAATTGAACTGATACAGACTCCTAATAAAAGGGTTGAGGGAACAAAAAAATGAAAGTACCGTATGAAAAGAAACATGTTCAATATAATCAGAAAGAGTGGGAAAAGGAAAACATTGCAAGGTGAACACACAAGCATGTCCACTGATATAAACTGTCTTTGCAGCTTCAATGTGTGTAGTAATGCTGCAGCGTGGGCCAGGAACAGTTGTTAATGCAGACAAATGTTAAAGCCCTATCGCCTAAAGTTTGATTTCATGTTCAATAAAAACAAAACGGCTTTTTTATGTGACTAAAGAAGTGAAAGCTTTGGCAGTGAATGAAGTTTTCACTTCTTGTAACCATGCTTTCCTGCCTCCTTGTCCTGCCTCTTTACATTTCCAAAGAACCTAATCTTCCTTATCACATGATCCAACTCTTACTGTAGTCAACAAACACAAGAAACTGAGATTTGCAGAAACTCTAGAGTAGAATTCAGGCTAGAAACTAAAATGAGAAGAAAAGTTTCAACATGATAGACCTTAATATTTGGCTATAGCGTTTACATTCCCGTACTTCTGCTCTGTTCTTTTAGGATATGTACATTTACACTACTCACAATAAGTTAGGGATGTTGTTGTTAACATCAGTGCATTTCCCATTTGGTCTGAATTTGAATGAATCACATAAAGGTTCCCTTTGATAATACTAACAATCGATGAGAAGAAACACCTTTTTCAATGCCTTGATATTTATTACCCCAAATAAGAAGACATAAAACTTTAAGACAATAATAAAAGTAGCCCCAAATCTAAAAAAAATGACCATGTCAGTGCTACAAGCAGTTCTGCCAGGTCACTTGGGGGTGGGGTCCGATCATCCAGTCAGCTGGTCCCAGACGTGTTCTGTGAGGTTCAGGTCAGGGGGCATTGATGGCTATATCACCTGAAGCGTTCAGGCTTCCATGAAGCCCAGTTGTGACAATTCTGGCACCATGTGGTGGAGCATTATTATCCATGAATAGAAAGTTGGGGGTGTGCTGGTGGAATTGGGGAATGATGATGGCTTTATGATGTCTCTGAGGTAAGAACATGCAGAGTGACAGAACCATCTACAATAACCAAATGGGTTTTGCACTGACTGGTGATGCCTGTTGCATCTCCTCCACCAAAGCAAAGACTGGGGACCAATGCTGACAACCATCCTTTCTGAGCAAGGTGACCTGACACCCCTCAGTGAACAGGACAGCAGACCATTGAAGCATTGTCCAGGTCACATCAAAGTTCACAGCGCTGTCTTGGTGCCAGTGGAGTCACCTGCAACAGTCGTCTGGTATTCAAGTCAAAGCGGTGGGGTTGGTTAATAATGGTTTGTCTGGAAACCCGAGCACCACCACATCTGGTAAACAGGCCTGCAGCTGGTTAGGGTCTGACGCTCACAGAGCTCCACTTCTGGGTCAGTCACAAACTCTGTCAGTAGTTCTGTGTCTTGATGCAAGTCTGCTGATGACACTTTGAGAAAAACCTGCAACATCTGACTGCCTACTACCAACCCGAAGGCGTGCTCTGATCAGGCGGCGATGCTCGTTCGTTAAGTGACCTCGTGTGTTCATGGCTGTTTGAAAGATGAACCTGGAATGACTTACTGACAGAATCATCTTGTTATACCCAAAGAATGTGGAAATTGACAACACATTGATAATTTTTCTTCTAGAATTCTTTGGTTTTAGCCCCAATAAGCAAGACACTCTGTACACGGTGAGACCATTATGTGGAAAACTCTACATGAGATGTGTCTGTCACCACAATTAATCTGCCTCACTACTCTAAAAATCTGTGAAATGAAATAAACACTATGTATACGACATCGACTGAGTTCTTCATAAAACCCATAACTTTTTGTGAGCAGTGTTCATAATATGTTGATCATCAGTTGGGTCTTCGGGCAGCATTGTTATTCACTGAGAAATGTAAACATTTTTTTAATTTGAGGTTTTTCATTATTAAAGCCTGACACTGTCATGTTTTAGTGCTTCCAAGGACAAAATCCTTCAATGGAATTCATCTCTTTCTGTTACCAAAAACCAAACTAATCTATTCAGAGTATAATATAAGAACATACAGACTAATTATTTGTGTTTGTTGAGGAATCACATAGATATTAGCATCTATCGTGCAACATTGAACATTAACCAGATTAAAGAATTGGTTTGAGTGGTGTCGAGCAGGTTTTTCTGATAGCACTCTCATACACTGTTGACAAGTGACGGGTGCACAAACTCCGGGTTGATGAATGAGAACCCTGCAAACTCTGCCTGGTCGATGTTGGCGATGACCAGCTCGTCCGGTGGGGTGAGCTGAGGCTGGGTGCGTGTGAAGAACTTGTCAAAATTTTCTGCTCCTTTGCCACACTGCAGAGAAGACAGACAGAAGAAAACATGGTTACACACGAATGTTTTATTGTAGAAGTCCAGAAGCAAGAACGTGATCATCGCAGGGTTAAAAATCAATCCCTGGTTGAATGCGTATGCAGGGAACGGAGATGAACCTGATGAGCTAAAGCTGAGCTCTGCGGACAACGATGTGGATGAGTTTTTTTCAGATCCAAAGGAATTTCTCTGGATTCAAACGACACTGGAGCCTGTCACCACGTCCCCAGGAGAGGAGAGTCTGATAAACCAGCAATCATCATCAGGTTTGTGAATTGTAATTACAAAGCAGCTTAATTAAAGTAAGGAAGAAAACTGAAGGGAAAGTAAGTCTTTCTAAATCATAATCGCACAAAACAGATTGCTGGTATTGCCAGAAAAGCAAGACACCTAAAAAAGCAGGGAACAATTCAAAGCACTTGGGTAGGAAATTGCAAAATATTCAAATTAAAGGAACCCCCTGAGCAAACCAAAGATGTGATTGTCACTTGGCCACAGCAGTCTAAACAAAAGATAAGAAAAAGAACACAAGACTTACGAGAAGACAGACTCTACAAATAAAGACTTCTAATTTTAACACATTTTCATCAAAACACAACTGTGATCATAAATTACAACAGAGATCGGAATTGTGAGCAACTTTCACTGAACATATTCATTGATGCAGACAATAGTCTACAAGACATCAACCCTGATAGTTTTTTTTTTCCCCACAATTATTGTGGACTGTAAATATTACAGCATAGATAACTTGAAAGACTCTGTTCCTCCAGAAGAAAGACTGTCAATCATTCACTTTAACAGCAGAAACATGTACACCAACTTTGGAGACATCAAGGATTATTTACAGAATTTGGAACATTCCTTTAACACCATATGCATATCTGAAACCGGGTTCAGCTGCAACAAGGACACTGATTTTGAATCGGATAACTTTAAATTTAATATGGCTGCACTGTGGAACAGTAGTTGGCGCTCACGCCTCAAAGCAGGAAGGCCCTGGTTTGAATCCCAGCTGGGATCTCTCTGTGTGGAGCTTCCATGTTCTCCTCATGTGAGTGTGTGTGGGAGTGATCGTTGTATGCCCGACGACAGACTAGCGACCTGTCCAGGGTGTATCACCCAACGGGCTCTTGCGGCCCCATGACCCCGAAAGGGATCCAGCGGGTTAAGGAAATGGACGGATGAACTTTATAGTGTGAACAGAGTAACAAAAATTATGAAGAAGTAGCCATATTATTGCAAAAAAAATAGTCACTGATAAAATATCAGTTGTAGCAGATGGAATCCTGGAACGTATTACAATCAAAATATGAAATGAAGCAGCGAAACTTGTCCTTATGAGCTGTATATATGAAACAACAACCTAGAAGTGGTCAGTGACTGGATGGAAAGCATACTTTCCCCCACAAAATAACAAAAAGTAATTTATCTGTGGAGATTACAATCTAGATCTGATAACCCCCAGCAAACATTAAGCAACAGATGATGAATTCATCAGCAGAATGTACAGTGTGACTTGATATCCAACCATAACGAGACCCAGTTGAACCACAACTAAGAACCCAAGAATCCTAACCAAGAAAAAACAAGGTCAAGAGAAACTGAACAGAAGTAATTAAAAATAGATGAACTGAAATAACATGACAGTAAAAAGGAGTACCTTAACAATCTACTGAACAAAAATAAAAACAATGGCAAGCGGGTTGGACAGGTTTTCAACAGTATCATTAAAAAAGGGACGGAAAAGCGAACGTACCAGAGTTTTTTTTAATTTTTTTTATGACAGGGGTCAAAACTATTATATAAATAAAGCCACAAACGCCTTAACTATTTTGTAAAAGTGGGTCCAGACTTGGCAGCTGAAATTCCAAAGAGCAAAAACAACTATGAAACTGTAGCAGTTCTAACTTCTAACAAAGGTCTGTTGGGAAAAGTTGCAGCTGATGCTCTGCTCAAATCTTAAAGCTGAACAATCAGGCTGCAGAAATGTCATTGTTGAAATTGAAACAGAAACTACTGTTTGGCAACAGAAGACCTTTAAAAATCATTTTTCAAAAACTGTCACACTGTATAGCTCACTTTCTACAAAGCATTTCTTTTGCAACAACACACACTGTGTGTTTCACGTCCTTAAATGACTGGAGTGCTGTGTGGAAGGTGCTCCGAGGATGGCTGATGAATGTCAGCTTTCTTAAGCTTGTTTACTTTAAATATAGTATATTATGGTTACACTGTTTAACTTGTTTTGAATTTGTTTTCTTTTCGTCCATGTGAAACATTGAGGCCCTAAAGCATGAAAAGCAAGTAAATAAAAACAATATCACTTCTTTGAAAATAATGCTTTTATTAAAAGAAATGTCTTTATATAGCATAAATAAGGAAAAATTGTGCCATTTTAAAATAAAAGACCATGTTTTTGTAAGAAGTAGCTGGAAAAAGGCTGTGCATGAACCTCCACCCTGCTCTTGTAGGTTCGTCCACCTACACGGTGGCCTCACAGGTTTAAGCCATACTCAATACTCAACTACACACACATATATACACATGCGCACACACACACCCTCCCACACACACACACACAAGAACCTTCATGTTCCATGTCTTTTGAAGCCTCTTATGACTGATGCTTTAAGACCAGATTTCATGGTGCTCTAGCACAAGGCTTCACTAAAAACAAACCCTCCTTTTAGCATCACATAAACATGTTGGCACAGGATATTACATTCTGAATATTACTGCCAAAGCAGTATCACCCTAAAATGACTCTCTGCCTTTTATCTTCAAATATGAACATAACATAATTACTGCTCTCGAATTGTCTGTTCTGCAGAGCTAAATAAAACTAGAGCATTTTAACACATCCTCGTCTGTTTTCGGTCGATTCCAACCAGAATTATTAGCAATTACATTGGCAGTCTGAGCCCAAAGCCAACAGTGACCGGGCTCTCAAAGTCTTGAATAACTCATGGCAAACTGACCTTATCAGCTGCTGTCCTATATTCCATTTAGAGACATGACATCATTGTCAGCCTCAGTGTGTGGTTGTGTTTATGTGAGTGTCAGTATGCATCAAGACATCTTAATGTCAGTCAAACTGTATTAAGGAATCACTCTCTGCAGAGGTTTAGACATTTCTTTCCTTCTTGATTTGCTTGATGAGTCCAGATGTGAGCCATGTTTAAATTCCAACACAAACGATGAAAGTAGAGGTGTGTCCTGTGCTGCTGTTTGTGTGTCGTGCATGCTGCCACCAGTCAATTACATCTGCTCCAAGCTACTGAGACCGTGTCAGGGAGCAAAGACAGAAGAACAAATAAGATGCAGAATGAGTGCTTCCCTCCCTGACACGCTCACTCACACAACAAACACCTGACAGGTGATGTCCACTAGCCTCCAAATGGTGTGTCTCTCTGTCTACTTGTGTTTCTCTATCCATCCCTGACAAGTCATTGCTCTAGTGAAGCAATGCACTTTTAAAACTGACCTCCGACTAAAGTCTCCAGCACAAAGATGTCCCTTAAGACGTCCCAAAGCCGGACTTTCCCATCACATCAGGACAGGACTGATGCAGAAGGTCTCCTACCAGTGTACACCTCAGAACATCTGAGGGACCCAACTATACTCTACAATAATTAGCATTGTGCTTTATTTAGAACAATCTAGGACATCGTTTCTGCAGAGAGGCAGGAGTTCATTAGAAGCTTGCGTCTGAGTTGTGGGCGGGACTGTTGGCGGGGAGTAATCTCATTTAAAATACAGGCTGGTTGACTTTTATCCTCATGACACAGTCACTAAGATTATCTTTGTCATCACTTGCTGACATGAGGAGTCTTTGCATCCAGTTTCAATGCATCCAGTTAGAGACATATCTCATGTGTGCATGTATGACAGATGGGGGGAGAGGGGTAACCCGGACAGGCCCCTCGTTCATCACAGGGTCAAACACATCAAACCAACACAAACACCTAAATATTTCCACTGAGCAGCATAGTTTGCTTCAGTTTGGGAATTGTTCCTATCCACAGTTGCTCAACTGCGTGCTCAAGGCAAGAGAACACATCAAAAACCTTTTTTGTAATATGTGAGTCACTTTTATAGACCAATATTCAATTAGAGTTTAGAGACACAGTCCTTTTTAAAAAAAGAAAAGAAAAAGAACTGAACTAAATTGGCCCTGCAACATGACAACAACCTGTCCAGGGTGTAACCTACCATCGCCCAACAGTACTTGGGATAGGCTCCAGCAACTCTGTGACCCCAAAAAGGGATTAATTGGATTTGAAAAATTGATGAATGAATGGACTAAATTGGATGCTTACAATCTTGATTACTGTGGACAGAATTTGGACAGAATATATTAAAGATTACATCAATTATACATTTTTCTAATCTTTTGTTAATTGTTAAGAATCTAAAAAACTGTTTTAGTTGTAAATTGATGCTTTAGACATAAATTGAATTGAAACAGGAAATCATTCTCCTGATAACAGTTATTTAGGGTTCAAAAAGAAACATTATCAAATCAGTGTTTAAACACTTTTCTTAGGGTACCTGGCTGCTGCTCTGATCACTACCTGAACATTTACTTTCATATTTTTAATGCCCACATGCTTAAATGACCGAAAAAATGAGTAGCATATACATTCCTCTCGAATGTCTTCAATGGGTTGGGACTACTGCAGCACAATGTTCAGTTCTCATGATGGTTAAGTCATGACAGAGATTGCACACACTGCAGTCTTGAAAACGTGAAATGTTCGATCAGCTTGTGCTATTTTGATCAAAATTGTGTTGTTCAGAGGGGAAACAGCCGCTAAAATGAACATGCTTATGTTTGGAAGTTCCCAGATAACCCACACCCTCCACACACACACGCACGCACACACACACGCACGCACACACGCACACACACACACACAGAAGCTACAATGAGACTTAAAACATGAACATTCGGACTGTGAGGTGACAGTGAAAACCGCAACCTTTTGTTGCCCTCTTGTGTGATCTTTCCAACTCCTAATAGCCATTGATGTATCTCCATACTCTGTGCTACATTATCCCACATTGAGGTTTTTTTTGACCCACTTTCTCTAATCTTCAATGTCTCTTAGTGCAAACAGACATCCAAGCCTCTGCACTCATGGATATTAAAAGAACACTCAGCTACTTAGAATGATAAATGAACGCTAACTTGCATAAGCGTGCCAAGTCGCACACATGTTCTCACAGTGACTATGTTTCTCTTCTATGCACTCCTGTTTCGAAAGCTTCTTGATATTTGGGAGGTTTGTTTGAAAGGACACCCCACTAATTTTTTCTCAAAAATTAGGCAAGAGCAGACCAGCTCTTACCTGTAAGAGCTTACAGGTAAAAAATGGTAGAATATTGAGAAAACGTTTCATAACTTTTGTCAGTGATTTCAACAGTGAGTATTTTGTATAGAATCAGTACACAAGGCTTGAAATATTTCTAGTCTTTGTTGCTTTAAATGTTGATGATTATGGCTAAGAAATTAGAATATTGTAAAAAAAAAATCTATGATGGAAATTCAGAGAATTTAATCACATTACACTTGCAAATGCCTTAGGATGCACCCAAATGCAAATGCGCCCATACGGCGGTTGACTTATCAGAGGGCTGTGGGTTTTTGGGTTGTCCAGGCCCATGGAGAGTAATAGACTGTGCGACTGCATTTTTAAGGGATCACAGGGGTGTCCTGCAGTTTCCTTAAGGCTCAAACAATCATTTTAAAGGGCGTCATGAAAATAGAACACAATTGTAGTGCGTTCGGTAAGTGTATCATGAATTATTTGTTAAGATAATGTCAGTTACTTACTTAGTTACTTATGATGTCCAAGTAATACTATCGTACAGTGCCCTTATGCCGCACTCTAGTCAGTGGTGAAGTGCACGCACTGGCTCATTCCTCACCATGTGCACCTGCTGAATGGGGAGTACTGGTGAAAGTGATTGTGGTGTTACCAGTAGGATGTCCACACAAACAACGCTCTGATTGTCTCATTTCTAAATTGTAGCAGTGAGGTTGCGAGCACAAAGCACGCAAGGAGCTCGTACTTATCACTTATCAGCTTTAACGGGACCCGTGTGCTATTTTTTTACATTTGTGCTATGATTTGGTGGGACTGAAAAAATGCATCTCACCCACTTTACCCTTATGTGTTATTTAAGTGTTCACCAGAAATTGTCACTAGGAGCATGCCAGTAGAAAAACCCTGCACAAACAGTTTTGCTCTACAGGCTCACCGAGTGGTCTAAATGTCATGCGGACCACCTGCCTGGTCGTACAGGTTTGCTTATTTTTCACCTGCAGACAGCCCGTACCGACCTGCAAGGGCAGTTGTGACTCAGGCAAAAGGTTTCCTGAGCCTTCAAGCCATATTCGCATTCGCTTATTTGCATCATTCCATTTAATACAGGACTGCTGCAGAAAAACAGCATCACTTTGAAAGTAAAAAGAAAAGATTAATTTTTTTTTCTCACACAATTGGAAATACATTCAGCTTGCTATCAAAGCAAGCTGGGCTTCTTTCAAACCAGTGCTGATCCACAGGCTGATGGCCTCCATGACCTGGTACAGTTATGTGTTCATTCACAAACATGATGATCCAACCCAGAATTAAGTAACTAAAAAAATAAAAAAAAAATGTAAAAAAAATCAACATAATTTTCAGAAGTTTGACAACATCTGTTCATTAATGGTCTGATGACATAAACTGATGGGGGCAGTAATTCCAAAAAGTTGACTGAGGGCGCTTTCAGGTGTGCGATTCTGAGCAGTCTCTCTGGCATAGTTCTGTTTGTATAACGTAGTGTCTCTTATTTCGTTTTCTGTGTGCATGAAACTTTATTTTGGATTATAGGCATGTTTTTTTTTTGCTGTTGGCATCTACCTGTCATGAGGCGGAGGGCCCTCACGACGGAAGTAGCCTTGAAAACGTATCACTTTCAGCTGTGAACTTCTTCTTTCACAGAGAACTTCTACTGATTTAGGGATACCATGAGGAATACCTGTGGAAATAGTCACCCCAAGAAATCTTAATTAAAACACACACACCCGTCGCTTGTGGGACTTCCCGAAGGATAAGAGGAAGGAGAGGAGGTATACGTCAGAGACTGAAGAGTCTCAGTCTGACCAACCGGAGCCAGCTGCCCACCTTTCCCACGGTCCTGCTTTCCAACATGAAGTCCATCAGAAACAGAGTGGATGAGGTGGAAGCCTGGGCCAAACTTATGCCAGAAATTCAGGAAACGGGTCTGCTCAGAGATGTGGCTCAGTGAAGAAGATCGAGATGAGGAGCTAGTCATAAGTGGGTTCGGTAGTCCAGTTCGACTGGATCGTTCACCAGAAATCACCAGGAAGAATCGCGGAGGAGGAGTGTGTCTCTATGTGAACCAGAGGTATTGTAATGCCTTCATGTTCCGGGAAAAGCTCTGCACTCCACACAATGAACGGTTTTCTGTCTCACTCTGTTATTACTATCTGGGAATTTCAACAACTGTTTACATTCACCCGTGAGCCAACATGGCCGACTCAGCTGACGTCACACACAAACTGGACTCTATCAATCCAGACGCTCTGAAGTTTATCCTTGGAGACTTTAATGCACTCTGACCAAAACACGGAAAACTTAAGAACAACCTGTGTCTTGTGCCACCACAGCTAACAAATCACAGCTAGATCTTTGCTATGGTTCCACAAGCAGTGCTTATAAATCTCTGCCCATGTCGCCCCTTGGTGCTTCCAACTACAACTGCATATTTTTAGTTCAAGTCAGTTTTTAGACATCTTAAGCATAAAGAGAGGAGCCTAAAAATCTGGTCAGTGGACAGCATTGCATCTCTCCAGGCCTGCTTTGATTGGCACTGCTTTTATGACAGTTGTGACAACATTGATGAGCTCTGTGACACTGTTTCTTGCTACATCTGCTTTTGGGTGGATCTTAATATATCATCACAAAAGGTTGTTGTTTATCCAAACACCAAACCACGGATTACCAAGGAGCTCAAAATGCCAATCAATAAAAAGTAAAGGTCATTCTTTACAGGAAACCCTCTTGAAAAATGTCATCTCTAAAGAACTAAAAAGAGAAATAGAAAAAGCCAGACTTAAGGTGAAAAAATAATAATAGTAATATTAGAGCAGCCTGGCAAGGACTCAAAGCTATAGCCTTATTAACAAGCAAACTGAAGAAGCTAAGCAGCATGCCATTGTTCAAGGTCTTTTGGACTCAGAATTACCTAATGTTTTTAATAACTTCTTTACCCCTTTTGAAAGTGAATGGAGTGCTATCAGATGCCATGGTCTCAAACACAGCATCTCCATAAGACTGTGTTTCATCTCCCCTCCTTTTAATTCCTTACACCAACTGTTGCAGGTCACAGAAAGAGGGCAGTTCTCTGATGGCACAGCACTTGACCAAGACCTTAACAAGAACCAGAGCTGGACCATGGCAGTGCCATGTCAGATTTTATAAACTGGTGTGATAAAACGTTTTAAGAGCTGAATGTGAATAAAAAAACAAAGAAACTCATAATTGATTTTAGAAGAACCAAAGTGAAACCTCAAGCGAGCTCCATTCACAGGCAGAAGGTTGAAGTGGATGAAAGTTTTTATTAAGCCCTTAGGCACTGTGTTTGACTCCGACTAGCAACGTATGGCGTGAAGGGGTTGAAGGCATAGCTTATTGTTTAGTGCTCAAACATCCTTTTATTAACAATCTGATGACATGATCTAATGTTCTGAAATACTACATTTTAGGTTTTTAATTATCTTCAGCCAAAATCATAAAAATTACAAGAAAAAAAAAGTTGAAACATTATTGTAGTTGTATGCCCAATGATTCTATGTAGTTTTTGACTTTTGAATTGCCGGATGCATCTGTAATTTGTTTTCTGGTAAGAAGTGTAACTCTGTCTCTGGGGTCTCTAGAGAGTGTTTTTCAAGTGAAACTAATATACTATTTAGCTTTAAAAGCCTCCTTTTTTATCTATTTATAATGAGACTAAAGCACAGAGTGCAGCTGAAACTTTTGGTTATTAGTGCAGAAGCTTCATGATAGAATCACAGCATCGAACATGTCTCAAGGAATTTTAAATGTGAAAAAAGGGGGTCGGATTCTTGTTAGTACTTTTCCACTTTTAAAAATGTGTCTTACTTTTTGTTCTAAAAACACCTGATAAGGGTTTTGTTGAGCTCAAAACATGCAGTGAAACTCTTGACGTGTTGTGTCTTTACGTAGCTAAAATAATGTAATTTTGAGGACATCTATAAAAGAATTTAATATTAAAACTGTGTTTCTAAGTATTTCTTAATTCACTATGATAAATAAGCAGCAGATAAAAACTGCGATACAAAAAAGCTCAGGTTTGTGTGGCATCAGCTGCCAAGAGCGGACCAAAGTTTTCCTGCTCCGCTCCAATTCTGATACATCCATAGATCCATCCATAGATCCACCTTTGCTGTCCTCGTCTGAGCTGGAATCTGGCTTAAAACTGTGCATCTGCATTGCTCTGATATTGCTCACCATTTTTTTTCTTTTGCTATGCTAAAGGTAGCTAACAGAAGAAGGTGTAAAAAAAAAAAAAAGGAACGCTGAGAAATTAGCAAGGCTAACTTCCTGTCCACAACCCAGAGTGAGTTTCCCATGAACTAAAGCTGCTCTGTGGAAAATATGTCTTAAAAAACGACATTGGCTTTTTGGTTTTGGCTAAAAACGGCATAATCATAATTAAAAGACCACTGAGAATGATTTTACGATAGATACAAATATAGTTGGAGAGGGACTATCTCGAGGGTTTATCTTTTAAGTTTTGGTTTTCCATAATAACATTTTGGGAATAATCAGCCAAACATTCCTTTATTACCTTTTATCATTTCATAATTCAGATTAGAGCTGTAGATGAGACTAGGACTAGCTAGTTTGGTCAATGAGGTCACTATAAATTTAACCCTACTCTGATTGGAAGGGAAGATCAGATTAGAGAGCAAAGATTAAATACTTAACAGGCTAAAAATATTGAGCTTGAATAAAATGTATCTGAACCTTTTTCTAGGGGTCAACTTTACATCTGCAAATGCACTTAATAACATGTACTAAATAAAACAAAAAGAAATATTACAAAATTTGACCGTTTTCAAAGTGATTCATGTCATGACCCACAAAAGGAAAAGCAGTCATCCTCCGGAAAGCTGCACAAGCAGATATTTCTCTGCCTCTATTTCTTACAGAAACACTGAGTCAGAACTCATCCACATTGCCATCTGTGTGACTGTGTGCACCCGTGTACCCCATGTGACATAGCTTGCTTGGATACCGCTCCGAGACTTGTGTAATGACTTAGTACTCCCATTTGTTCTTGGCCTGTTTCTCATCTTTTGCTCACTAACACAGCAGCTTCTTTTTTGACCTACTTTTTCCATCCCACTCCACATAACCTTGTGAGAACTATGGGTATCCATAATGCGTAGGAAGTAAAAGTGCTGGTCTCTCCAAGTCAGTTCCAACACAAATTAGCTCTGTTTAATTATGTGCATTTGTTGTGTGCAGCAGAAAGCTGCAGCGTGACAGCACCAAACACTACAAAAATAGATTAATATTAAATTAGCCTGCTTCCACACTCATCCTGTTGCCATAACAATGTCATCAGTCTGAGGTTCTGCTGAAACAGATACAGATGGTCTGATCTCTTAGCAGGTCTCTGATGATGTATCGATTGAAAAACTTTTCTACAGTTGTTAAAAGGGGGATGAAGTGACTAAGTGGGGAAAAAAAACTGTATTAGAAGGTGGAGGAAAGAGTAGATGGTGTCAGTTATAGAATATGTCAGAGAATGGCCAGCATGCTTAGAGAGGAAGGTGATTACAGTTGTGACAAGCATTCAGCTGTTTAAATCAGTCCCTTTCCATCTCTCTCATTCTTTATTTATCTGCATCTAAACTTTAAATGATAATGATGAAAATGATATACACCCACGCAACCTCTTTATAGCATAAGTGACATATCCATATGTCCTCCTAAGCCATGATATTTCTGTGAATGATTTGCTCATTTGGTTTTTATTTGGAATCCAAAACAGAATGAAGTACCAGTACTTGTTTTTAACTGAAAAATACAATATTGATTAGATGTTTTAAATATCAAATTAAAAATCTGCTGACTTTCTTTTTTTCAATCCTAGATTCCAAACAAAATGTGAAGGAAACACATGGATTATTCTCTGGTATTTTAGAGTTTGTGGTAAACATCAAACATTCAGGAATCTGTATTGAGGTGTTAGGCCAGGAGCCTAAAACATTCAATACAGGGGGATTCATCCGTTTTTTGGTTTTATTAGACCTCGAACTTTGAGTTTATCATGATCGTAGCTATTTGATCGACAGGTAGCAGGAATGGGTGGTGGACCCAACAGAGTTTCAAACTTGACTTCGTCCTCCCTAATTACTGTTTTCAGATAAAGTTAAAGAAAACTACAACCCCCTTGTTTTTTTTTGCAAATTTTAAATCACTTTTCTGGCCAAAAATATTTTAGATTTTTAATCAATCTTCCTTCTGTTTGCTTACATAAATGCACATGAATCAATCGTCAAGATTAGGCCTTTGGGAAATTGAGACCGCTTGAAGAAAGTTGCACATCAACTTTTTAAAGGTCATTTCAGTGGAAAATGAACCACAGCCAGTGCTAATCACGACATAATACAATGTTCTCATAATTTGAACAAATCCTGAAATTTTTGTCTGGTGTTGCCTACTTTTTCTGACCGAATTTTACTGCAAAATGAACCCATGAGCCATCACTATTCTATCTGTGATGGAATAAATTGAAGAATGGAATTTTTGTAATAAACGCCAGGGCTACTATTAGAAGATATACGATACCGGTAGTATATGCTAATAACAAGACATACAAAATGATAAAACAAAGGCAGTGTGGGAAAAACCAAGTGTATCTTTAGAGCTTTGACAGAAAATACACAAGTATGTTAAGTTACACTGATCACCTGATATCGTTTTAGAACATATGTTTGCATTACAGAAGGCTTTGCGAGGTTAAAATGCACAATTTTGAATATTATACTTTTTCTGTCACATTGTGGTTCAAGATGCTAGGGACTGTGGTGCATTAAAGTAGTGTATAACGTTCATTGTTATACTTGTTATGGACAACACTCCATAGTATAAACAGTTAAAATACAAGAAAAAAGCTAAATACAAAAAAATATATTATTATCATAATACATGGTATGCTTCATAAAGGAGTAAACTCATTTGATTCCATATGATTTATTAACATCTTCACTAACTTTAGAGATATGCCCTTTTTTTCCTCTCAGAAAAGGCAGACTTACCACTTTAGGCTTGAAGGGCGGCTGTATCTCTCGGTTCCGGAGGCGATCCCAGTCAATCCGCCTGAAGAAAGCATGCTCTCTGATGTCCCTCTCTCCTTCAGAGCTGCAGCCCAGACGCTTGGAGGGGTGTTTGGTCATCAGCTGCTCAGGAATTTAGGGAAAACACAATAAAAGAGATGCTGTGAGCACAGTTCTAAACCCTGTTTACTGTTTTACAATCATAACAGCCATGTACATCAGATATACTAAAAAAACATCCTTTAACTTTACCGAACATTATTAAAGTTTACCTCTTCATTCATTCATTCATTCATTTTCCAATCCGCTTTATCCCTTTCGGGGTCACGGGGTTGCCGGAGCCTAACCCGGCTACTCATGGGCGAAGGCAGGGTACACCCCTGGACTGGTCGCCAGTCTGTCGCAGGGGCCACAATCACACACCCATGCACACTCACATTCACACCTAGGGACAATTTGGAGTAACCAATTAACCTATGAAGCATGTTTTTGGACGGTGGGAGGAAGCCGGAGTACCCGGAGAAAACCCACGCATGCACGGGGAGAACATGCAAACTCCACACAGAAAGGTCCCCCAGCCAGGACTTGAACCGGGAACCTTCTTGCTGTGAGGCAGGAGCGCTAACCACTGCGCCACCGTGCAGCCTAGTTTACCTCTTTTAAAGGAAAAACGTACTAAATACACATACAAATGAATTCAATCTCACGTTCCCAAAATAACAGAATGCAAACGGTTTCTTTAGAAGGATTGAAATGAAATGAAAATTGGTGATTTATTTCCTTTCTGCAAAATGTGATGCTCAAGGTTAACATAAAATTGTCCATTCACTGATAATAACTTTTACAATTTGATTTCAACTCTCATTTGAGGTCAGTAAACAGATTAACAGATGGGCCACAGAAAAAACATAACTGCCTCGCTTTGCCCTCTTTCCCTCTGCTACGTTTGTCTTTCGAGAACTGCAGCCACTTGCAGTCACGCCACAACACAGGGACAGAGTTTGCACTCTGTTAAGCCTATATGACTCAAGGCACCCCATCACCATGGAAACCTAAATGTATGTCAGCGGGTTTTCAGGTAAAAACCTGGCTCCAAAAGAAAGTCAGTGGGAAGAATAAAGCCTGTTTGAAATGTCAAATAATTTGTACTATCTATATAGTTGTTTCAATATAGCTTGTGCTGTCATATGTCATGATCTAAAGAAAGAAGGAAAAGTGTATGCCTAAGAAAGAAGGAGAATGATAACATTCCCTGGAAAGTAGGGGTGTAACGTTTCATTTTAACAACGATTCGATTCATATCATAATTTGTGGTCGACAATCCGATTTATAGTCGGACATTGGTTCATTTACAGTCTCGCTATTGGCAGATTTTTTTAAGCAATTTGTATTCATTTTTTTTTAAACAGTGCAGTGTTCAGCATCCTGATTGGCTGTTGCCCTTTCAATCAATTTCCTCCATGCTGCGTTTCCTATAAAAGATGGGCTCAGCTTACTAAATCTGCAAAATTCTTTGATCCTGAGCAGATCTTTGTTTTCATTCCATAATACTTGTTTTTCTATGAGGGTTTGAACTTTGAGAGTGTTTAAAAGAAGAGAAAAGTGTGAAAATGTTAAGGGGTGACTGATAAAAGTGTGTAAAGTGTGTAGTGAGGGGTTTTACTATCTTTACATACCTATGTCACAGATTTCACGGTGGTAATTTTTAGAACATACCGTAAGGGTACACTGTATAAAAATATACATTTCATTTTGTCTCTTGTCATGAATGTATTGCTTAGTTTGTATATCACTAATATATAGTACTAGTATTATTTAGTTTGATCTGATTTGAGAGTTTGACCATCTCTGAACCTGCAGAGAATGCCAGAATGCTGTGGAGCTGAGGAGGAATAAGAAGCTGTCTGTCTGTTCACAGTCACAGTGAGTCACAGCCTAGCTGCAAACACTTAACTGTCAGCACTGTGGAGACACAACTCACACCCCAGGACACTTTCCAAACTGCTGGCCTGCATCAAACACACTGCAGAAATGGGAAGTGGCCTGAACTACTTGGCAGATGTATGAGGAAATAAGCAACACCAAAAGCCAAAACACCTACAGCTGATATTTCTCAGAATCTTTTTTTCTCTTTTATTTCAGGGATTGGTTCAATTGAAGTTCATAAAACCTCAAATTCACTCTGCTGTTCCTGCTAAAAGTTGAAAGTCTTTAACTTTGACTTTAACTTTTATATCTATTTCTTTCATAGGTGACCATGGTATTAGCGGGATAATGCCCTTTGAGCTGTGCATTAACAGAAATAAACGGACTTCACAGAAGTAACAGTCCGACGCAATCAGGCCTTTCAATTATGATAATGGACATCTCGTCAGGAATGGTCCCTTTCATAAAAGATAATAATTATGGATTAAAACTGAGATAAACGTGATGAAATAAAAATGAACACACTAATTTGCTTGTACTTAATTAACCCCTCACAGACACTATTAAAAACTTTCTCTCAGAACTGTAATTCTTACATTTATTAACATATTTAAAGGCATTTTTATGTAAATGTACTAAAACTTATGAAATGAAACTCTTTACACATAACTTTTGACTTGTTCTTTCACAAAGTTGTTAAAAACATTTAATTACTAAAACAAGCCTGGACAAAAATGCTGGTACATTTAACTTTTGAGGTAATCGTAAAGAGATTTCTGTGACAGTCAGTGAAACTTCTGCACCTGTCAACAGGTATTTTGGCTCTTGCCTTGAAAGCAAACTGCACCAAACTATCCCGGTGTTGAAGGGTGTTGTCTTCTTTTTTTATATCATAGATCACTGCTCACAGAAGGACTTTTTCAAACAGTGCTATGTTTTGCTCTAAATCATTCTTGCTGTTTTTAGCAAGCATATTTGTGTTTATGTTGGAAAAAAACCTATGATCTGCAACTGAGGCCAAGCTTTTCTGAATGAGCAGAACATAGCCGAACCCCCCTGGCTGAGTTTTCCTGGTACCGGGGCCTGCACCCGCTCAATTCCTGATTCAACTTCAACGTTCATAAACCCACAAAAATGAATGGTCATCTGGTACACTTGATGTCAACCTATGTAACAGAGCGCTGCTTTACACACGGTGGCTCTTCTCTCTACGAGGTCATTGAGTCGAATGAAAAGGAGATCGTTTCAAAATTATCTCTAAGGGGGAAAGACTTCATCCTTCTTTTGCTACTAATCTCAGGCAATGTCCAACCCAACCCAGGCTCAACCCCAAATCACAGGGACAGGGATGGGTCAGGTCGAGCGATTATGCATATAAATGTCAGAAGCTTCCTGCCTAAGTTAGATCTTGTTAAGATTTGGGTGAAATCCACAGACCCTGACATTTTAGTGCTGTCTGAAACTTGGCTTAGTAAATCTATTTCTGATAAGAAAATCTCGATAGCAGGTTATAACATTTTTTGTTGTGATCGTCCCAAAAAAGGTGGAGGTGTAGCTATCTACATATTTCATGTGTCACTAATATTCTCTCTTTCGCTTATAAAACAATTTGAATGTATTGCTCTAAAACTGGGTTTGTCAAAAGATCAGTCTCTCACTATTACAGACCTGTTACAGACCTCCCTCAGCCAGCAATTAAGCCCTCTCTTCTCAGTACAATCATGTCATGAGTCTAAATCCAAGTGAATTTGTTTTAATGATCTTAATGATTTAAATGATCATTTCATTTCAGCTGGGTCCCTTTTTGATTCCTCAAATCCAAATTTAGGAATCCCTGCTCCAAAGATGTTGTAGAACCAACCAAATGCCCAAACACCTGCACCTTTAACTTTACTGCTGTGTCTGTCTCTGAAGTTCTCTGTAAGTTGAAAAACCTTGACACCAGGAAGGGAGCTGGACAAGACAAATTGGAATCTTTTTTTCTGAAGTTGGCAGCAACTTGGCAGAATTTAACCCTAAATTTTGAAACTCTGGAAATTGGCTTATGTACTTCCCCTTCTTAAAGGAGGAGACCCCTCGGAGGTAAATAACTACAGGCCCACTCCAAGTTACGTATCATAGCAAAAGTGTTTGAAAAACTGATCAGTGAACAACTGAAGGAGTTCCTAGAATCAAACAGCATTTTGTCTGATTTTCAGTCCAGCTTTGAAAAACAACATAGTATTGTTACAGCTACTTTGAAAGTTTTAAATGAGGATATCTAGGCACTTGACTGTAATGTTGCACTCTTTATTGACCTCTCCAAAGCTTTTGACACTGTGGATCACACTTTCTTGGTAAAAATGCTGGTCAATATTGGTATCTCCGATCAAGACGCGGCCTGGTTTGTCGACAATCTGTCTAACAGATCTCAGTTTGTACAAATATCTGGCTCCATTTCTCCTGTCCGTGAGATCAGGAAAGGTGTACTACAGGGTTCTAGGTTCCATTCTGTTCTCCATTTATATTGTCAGCTTGACTCTACCAAATACATCATCTTTGTGCAGATGATAGTCATTTGCTGCTGCTCTAGGTCTATCGCACAAGCCTTTGATTCTTTACAATCTGCTTTTAATGTTGATCAGTCTCGCCTCAGATCGCTAAAAATGGTTTCAAACAGAGAAAAAACAACGTGATGATATTTTAACACAAACGTAAATACAAGAGATCACTCAGGTTCTGAAAACTGACAATCACAAATCAATACAAATAGTAGACAGCTCCAAGTATCTGGGATTTGTGCTAGACTCAGAGCTTTCCTATTAAATTCATGTTGCCACCTTACTGCACAAACTGAAGCTGAAGCTTGAGTTTTATTCTAGAAACAAATCTTGCTTCTCACTCAGCGATCAAAAAATTCTCCTAGCAGCTACTGTTTTGTCTCTGATTGATTATGGAGATGTGCTTTATATTAATGCTTCATCCACCTGTCATCTCACTCAATACTGCATTCCACTGTGCTTTGAGGTTTGTAACTGGCTGTTGTCGTCTCACTGTGAACTTCTGCACATGCCAAAGCAGAATTGCCCTCTCTGAACACACGAAGGTACACACACTGGATGACTTTGAACTATAAAGCGCTAAATGGTTTAGTAACTTCGTATCTTAGCTCTCTTCTTCAAAGAACTGCCAGTCAATATGCATTATGCTCTTGTGATATCTTTCATCTGCATGTTCCCAAAGTTCGGACTGAATTTGGAACACAAGCCTTCCGTTTTCCTACCGCCTCTGCCTGGAACTCTAACCAAACTCAGCCAAAGTGGTCTGAACTGGCTTCATTTAGATCATTCCGTACCATTCTGTAAAGCATAGAGAAAAATTCCATAAATCAATACTCTTATTTCTGACTCTGCTGTTAATCAATGCACTTTAAAACTACTGAACTTTATTCAATGTAATGCTGCTCAACTTTTGCACCTCCCAAACGATAGTTTAGATTTATTGACCTGCCCTGTCACTTTGTCACGCCTACATTTTATAAATTATATTGTAAATATTCCTAATTCACTCCTCATTTTACTTTTTCTTTATTCCGTAACTTTATTTTGAAACGTGTGCTGCTGACCACTTGGCCAGGTCACCCTTGCAAAAGAGATCCTGATCTCAACGGGTTTCACCTGGTTAAATAAAGGTTAAAGAAAAAAACACCCAGATAGGTCATCAACAGTCCTGCAAATCTTAAACTTCTGAATATTGTGAGCCGCTGGGGTCACCAGAGCATCAAGATGCTTGGAGATGAACCTATTGTTTTCACATCTTGTCTGTGTTTTCTGTCTGACCTCCTAAGAAACTCTACTGTGCGGTGCACAAATAAAACAGCACAGTGACGGTCGTCCTTTTGAACTAAGAATCCTGACTACAGGGCTGCGGACATATGTGTTGCTAATTAGGAAACATATCTCAGTTTGGGGTCAAAATTTCAGAAAATGTTTATGTGTTATTACTGTTGTAACACATTTCTTCAAGTGGTTGTGCTCTGAAGCAGAGAAGCTTACAATTAAATGTAAGTATTGACTTCTTGTTTAAGCGTGACTTTTTTAAGGTATAAAACTGATGTTGTGTATTTTCCGAGCGCTGGCAACTATGCGCTAACGTACATGACCAGCGACTATTGATGACGTCGTCGAGTGGAAGTGACGTCTGAATTAGAAGGCACTATTTTTCCACCACTCTCTGTTTGGATGGATAAATGTAGGGGGTAGGGAGAAGCTGTAGGGATAGGGTAAGATTTGGATTCGGCTTATGTTATTGACTATTGTTATTGACCTGCACAGGTGCTGCAGGTTTTGGGTTGTGCGGGCCCGTGGAGGGTTGTAGACAAGAGCAGCTGCATCTTAAGCCTAACTCGATTTGTAAGGCACACTATACACAGTGAGACCATGATGTGGAAAACACAAACACTGTATATCCAGCATCCACTGAGTTTTTCACAGTATCCCTGACTTATTGTGAGTAGTGTATTTATGCAAGAAAGATTACCAAAGCCCAAACAGATCAAAGAAAGATTGTTCTTTAAATTAGTTTATTCATTTTTCTTTTTTCAGTAATTTAATGAAAAACTAAATGAATTTAATGTTGCCCCTCTTAATCTTCAATTACTCTTCTTCTTTCCTCTCACCCAACTCTTCTTCTGGTGTAGGTTAGGCAGCGGCGAGCAGCGAGCAATCGATAAAGAGAAGTGCAGCAGCTTTGCCAAACCAAGACCCACCCAACTATGTTCCCATGGCTTCAGCGGATACTGCATTGACTTGCATTAATAGGGCTTTTATAACACCAATCAGAACCAGCATTTACTATCCTTCAACAACAAAATTACCTTAAAATTGTGTTTCTTTTTTTGTTAAAACATAAGTAAGTTATCTTTTCCATAAATAAACAAATGCTTGTATTCGTTTAAAATTGGTCCCACAGCAGAGTTATTAGGAGCACTGACAGGAACACACAGCCAAAACACAATAAATAAAAACAGATAATTAAATCAAATAGAGAGGGAAAGAAGAGGCAGAGGGAAGCAAGTGGAGAGGAAGTGACAGGAAGACAAAGCACATTAGTGCACAGCTCACTGACTTTGGATAACCTCTGGATAGAAAGAAAACTACATTGTTCACGTCTGAACTATTATTTCTCACATTTAACACATGCTTTTGTCTCACCTGGGAATATCTGTGTTCCAAACACAAGTAGTATGTTTGGATGTAAAAAAAAAAAAAAAAAAAAAACACTACTGTATCCTGTTCGGAAGGGGAAAACCTGAGGAACATCCTGAAGAAACCGCGTGGATCATATGGGCTTGTCAAAGACACTGATCATCTGGGACAAACTGAGCCGTTGAGCTCCTGCTGACAGTGACTGTGACTCCACACACAGCTGTACAACTTCATTTTGCGTAATATCAGCTGGAGTCTTTGTTAGGAGTGTTAGAGTTCACCCCTTCTACCCTGGGCTGCATTTTGAAGAAAACTGACTAAACTGTAATAGAACAAAAAAGCCCAACATGATGGATCATTCACCTACCCCTTTGCAGATAGAGATGGCTTCTTTGGACAAGGACTTTGGGTAGGACACATTGTGCTCCATAATGGACTGGAACAACTCATCTTCATCCTCTCCATCAAATGGAGGCTGTGTGTAGCAAGACACAATGTTCAGACCACGTTTAAACATTTTAGGAGAATGACCTAACCCTTGCACTTTACAATATTTATCACATTAGGAAACAGAAGAAGAGCAGTAAAAACGGTTCCCTTACAGATGAGTTGAAACACGCAACTCAAGATTGGCTAAACCAGATAAAATTGGAAAAAGAGGACACAATCAGAGCGGCAAAAAGCAATAAGGCAGTAAAAACGAGAATTCAAATAACAGCACGACAGAACATTTTTCCCAGTAGGACCTGTGTGGTCAGTGGAGTGGATGACCCAGCTTTTGCCCCTCTTTCTGAGCTGTTATCATCAGTAACCATGGGTATTTTGACAGTTCATAAAGTGAATTATTTGTCATTTCAGGTCCACTGGACCCATCGTCTGGAAGTGCCACCTTTTGCTTTGCTTTGGAAAAGTTGTTTTGGTTTGGTTAGAAAAATCTCTGCGTAAAAGCAAAAAAAATGTATTTTTATTCAACGCCTTCAAATGAGAATTTATTAAAAATAAATTCAAAGCAAATAAGCATTTACATTTTGTGTAAGAGCAAAAGAGGTCCACAAAGTTTCTTTTTATAAATAACAAATTTGTATAATAATTAATTTTTATCTTGCTAAAATAAAAGTTACAAAGACAACTCAACACTGTCATTGTGTTTGCACTAACCTTGAATTATTAAATGATTTAACCAGCTGCAAATCTAGTTAACTCGTAGGGTAAAGTCCTCTGTGTCATTAAAGTGCACATGCTAAAAAAAAAAAAAAAGCTCTGCAACAAGTAAAGAACGGTGTGATTTAAATCACTTTTTTACGCATACTGACTCAATGTCAGAGAGTATTTTCACGTACCAGCCTGTACGAGGCAGAAATTGACATCTGTTTTCTTTTTTTTTAGTTTTGGACAAATAAAGTTGGTTTTCATTCTCTGTAAAACATCTGCAGCTGATTTAAACTTCATTTGCACACTAGGTTTTGTGTAGGAACTATTCAAATGGGATTTAGATTTTCCCTTAAACCATAACGGTTAAAGTGAGAGCTAAAAAAATCAGACGCCAACTTCAGCCTCGTCTGACTTTTAAGGTGCAACACTTAAACACACACACACACAACAACCTGACACTAAAACTGTTATTTTCTAAAATATAATAGTAAACCTGAATCCACTATTTGATCAACTTTATTATCAGTATCCTCATAACATTAGACTCTTTATTGCTAAATATTCTGCATAATTATCATGGTCTGTGACTACAACTGTTGCATTAAATCCATATTTGGAGTAAAGAATCCCGGTTTTTGTCTTTTAAATGCAGCTTCTTTTTTCCTTCATGCTAAAGGTTCTTCTGTTTCTTCACTGGTTTTCTCACTTTCCAAATACGCTTGTTTTTTGTTAACTTTGCTAGCTTGGAGGTTTCAATTTAGCGATCCGTGTAGTCACTTTAAGAAAGCAGCAAATAGATTTTTGACTCGTGACCGAGGAACTTGACAGTCGGATGTGGAGAGAATCCAGTAGCTTTCAAAAATAAAAAATGTTTCTTTTTATGGGGAGTAATGGAGTTTAAGAGTTAAGGGGCCTGATGATCGTGTGATTTTGGATTTAAACTTTCTGAAACATCGTTTTTCTTTCTTTTTACATTACTACAATCACATTAATGACCCCACAGTCACCCTAAAATGGCTTGGACAGATGTAAAAAGGCATAAACTACATTTGATTCAATTCTTGAACTCTTCACAGCTCGTGCAAAAGCTCGGTCTCTCCGTTAAACTTGTAGCCTATGAATCTATAAAAAATAAAGTCAGTCATGGGTAAAGACTCATCCCAGTTTTAAATTAATTAGTTAGTTAGTTTAGGCGCTTGAGATACCATCGGGCCATTTTTCACTCAGAACACCTATTCTGAGAAATTCCCATTGAAACCTGTTAAATTATTGTATAGTCACTACATTTGATGTCTCCAGATCGTGCTGATGCAGCGCGGTGGAATACAAATCGCGTGGACAAATGATGAAAGGTGAATGAATGATGAAAGCCTCTCCAAGTTTAGGTGATGACAAATGACACTGAGCAGGTAAATCCGCAGGGTAAAAGAAAGAAAAAAATACAATCGAAATATGACAGTTTGGTTTACTATGTATGAGTAGATTTGACTGAGGCTTTCCCAAAAGAAATGACAGATTTAGAAGATTTTAAAATGAACTGGGGTCATTTAAAACCTGCATAATTAATACAAATAATGCATAGATTTAGCAAAAGCCTAAAACAGAGCTTGAAAAACTAAAGTCTGTAGTTTTAGAGTTCAGAAGTCACCTGTCCAGCCAGCATTTCATACAGCAGAACTCCATATGCCCACCAGTCTACAGAGCGTCCGTATGGCTGATATGCGATGATCTGAAGAAGAAGGACAAAAAATTAATTCAGTTCAACTCAATTCAACAGTTTACAGATGCAAAAACAGGCTGATAAAAACAGAGTTGACCCCCCCACACACACACACACACACACACACAAACACAGACAGTCATTTTAAAAAGTTAGTGCAGAAACAAAGAACTGCATTAAATGTTAGTTTAAAGTTACTACATTTAAAACAGTTATTTCAACACACAGGCAGGTAAGACAGGAACCGAAGCTGCAGTCTTCCGATCAGAGGTCATGGTTGTGCAACAAACAAATCACAACAGTCCAACAACACAGCCTGTATGCAGGCCAGAGAGACTCCTCAAGCTCAGTAAGTCAGACACAAAAACAGAAGCGCACATTCTTCTGGCCTGAGAGAAGTAAACTCACATTTGAGTTTACAATGCATCATCCAGCGCTGGAAAACAAGCAGCAAACCCAGCAATTATGGCTACAGTGCAGCAATTTGTGTAACAACCTTTCTTTAGTCGCTTCTGACCTCTGGTTTTGCCCAGGAGCTAGTGTACGCTTCACTTTTTTTTTAGCATTGCTTAAATCAAAACATTTTTCAAGAAAAGCAGTCTACATGAACTGAAATGGTTACAAAAAAATATTTTGTGATTGTTACAGAAATAAAACTATTAAAATCCATCCGTCTTTGACTTTCCTAATGTGTGCTGATCTCTACATCCGTTGTCTGTTGTCAAATATTGTCTATAAACTTCTGTTTAGTACTTTGTTTTTTAAATATGCTATAAAGTAAACTCTTCTGTAAGTTAATCTAGACCAGCACTTCTATGTAGTGCTCTTTTAAATGCTTAAAATTCATTTTTTATTTGCTTTCCTTTAATCTCTGCTATTCTGTCTTTACTTGGCAAAGCTGTGCTTCAGCTCACAGATACGAAAATCTGTCTGGGCTCAAAGCTACAGAAGCTTGAAATGAATTTCCAGTGGAAATTGTCTTTTTAACTCATTTTAATTTGCTATAGAAAAAGCAATGTTGTGTGGAGCCACAGTTTGTGACAGTTTTGAAATATTCCATGTTTCTGTTTGAAGGTTTGCTGGAACATTTGAGCATTAGTGTTTTTTTTATTATCTATCAGTTCTGTCACCTCTTCTCTCACCACTAAGACAAATTTCTATTAATGTTCAATGACTATGATGGTCTATCATTTAATCAATATCTGCCTGAAGCATGATGTGCTGATAGTATTGACTAATTAATAGAGCAGCAGTAATTTAATGTTGCACATTTGTAAAGTTGTTAACCCATTTCCCCCTGCAGTGGTTAGTCCTCACAACTGAAAATAAAACGGGCACATTACAAAATATCTCCTTGTTTTTCCTGAATCCAGAGGAATTGGTTGAAAGTGGATCCCTAACATTTGTTGGGATGATTTGTCATTAAAGTGCTGGGACGTTAGTGGGACGTGTTTCTTTTTATGCATTCTCTGTGAGTCTAAATATTAGAACAAAATAATCAAGATTAAAAAAATATGACTTCATGTTGAAATTCTGAATAACAAGAAAATGGGTTAAAGGCTCAGCTTTCAAGTTTCTTTGCATGTTCTCAAATTTTCTGAGGAGCTTAGCCTAAATCCCTGCTTTTCTTCAGCTCTTTAGTAAGAAGATGCCAAGGAGAAATCCTGTTCCCTTATCATGCTTGGGTGTTCTTAATTTGCACAGTGGTCTAAGACTTCTCGGTGAAGGAAACCTCCGAATTAAATCTCAAAGCTTGCCTTTTCAGATCTTTCATCCTGCAGGGACTTGCTGACCGTCAGTATAACCTGACAACTGCCTGCAAAGTCGACTACATGCATTCAGAACCAGCTTTCACAGAAGATTTCCCATCTCCTCAAGTGTTTTAGTATGCATGAAAGGGGACAAATCCTCTTTGGGAAGTGAAAGCAGATCCAACTAACTGTGGGAACAAAAAGAAGTTTGGATCTCTTCACCTTAGAGCCAAATCACATCTGACACGCGATGCCAAAACACCAGACATGACATGTTTCTTAGAGGAAGCGGCAAGCTGTTAAATACACCACTGATTTGCTGAGAAGGGATTGTTTAATAACGACAGCATGAAGTAGGGTAATGTCTGACAGCATGTCACTGAGGACTTGTACTGTGGCACATCACATTTGGTGCAGCATGGAGCAGAGGTTTGGCCTCAAGGGTGCTTTGGCAAACAAAGCATTTAGTATTTCGACACTTAAAATATTGGGGAGAGCTTCAGCTTTGTCTCAGTATATTAACAGTTTTCATTGTGAAAGTGAAAGAAAGTTGACATTTGACACAGAACATATTTTTTCCTGCTACAGACATAATTGAAGTTATAAATAAACATATTCAGAATGTGTGTGGTTTTTTGCAGTAAAGCAATACGCAACAAACTACAAAAGACAATTATCTTACAGAAATATCTGTTGTTGAGGGTTCACGTTAGGAACTGGTGGTGTAGGACCCCAAATGAGATGGTGCCTGAAACTTAACAACGTAATAAATAAATAAAAGACTAAACACAGAAAATGACCTGACAGGGATTAACTGAAAACCAGACTCTTAAATACACTGAGGGAAATAAGCTGAAATGAATTACCTGAAACTGATGTAACTGACAAAAAGAGACAATCCCAAACAGAACATGACCAAAACTATGACGGACAAAAACCAAACCAAAGTTCACAATCCTCGTACAGTCACACCACGTTGTAAAAATTTCAGACAGGATTCATTTTTAATCTAGGTTTCAGGCTTTATATTACTTTTCAAATAAATGTTTTTTTAAAAAGTATTTGGTTTCTTAATTTAAAGTGACTAAAAACAAAAAATCTTAAAAAAGAAAAAAAAAACTTAAATTGAGTCCTCAACGTGGAACTTGGCAGCGCCAAAAGTCACATTTGTGAATGGCTTTTTCACATGACATAGTGAGGCTCAGCTTAACTCGGTTTGACTGTGCTTTCCTTTTCTTCCTTTGGTTGACAGAGGAAAAAAGAATCTGCTTCTCTCCAGATGACAGCCGAGATGGCCTCAAGCTAATGTCAGAATGAAGCAGGGACAGAAAATGGAAGCTGCATATAAGAGTGCAGGGGTTTTTAGGTGCACAAGTGCGATCTCTGGTTGAAAACTAACTACAGAGGTTTTCTAAAAGATGAACATGACTTCTGCGCTCAGGACTGTTGGTAAATTTTAAAAGTCTTTTGCTTGTTCCTTTTACATGTTCAGTGTGTAGTGTGGAAAATGAATGGGCCAAAAGTCTGTCTTAAAAACAAAGGGTTAACATGAATTTGGTTAAAAAATGTAATTTAATGCTTAATCATGATGGTAGAAACTAAAGAGCCTTGATCTGAGTCATCCTACAGAGCTCTAACACATCTCTGCTGTGACTCTTTGTCCTTGCCACTAAACACCAACGGACACAAACAGTTTGAGGCACACTGACCTTTGTCCCATGAGCCAGCCTCCTGTGTCTAGATCATATTTTTTCACTCAAGTTGTTAATGGTTAGAAATGCCTTCTTTCTCTCTCATGTTTGTATGAGGCTGATGCATGAAATCCACATTCCTTCTGCCAGGCTGCAAATGATACAAATGGTCATACATGACTTTTTCCTCGAACGGTGCTTTACTTTGGACTTGATTGTCTCCAGCCAGGAGAATGATTTCCACTATAAGTGCAGGAATGTTTCTGTGAGCATGTGCATGAATGGAGAACTTTTGGACTCCCTTTTTTTGACCTATACTTTTTCTGCATTTGGTATATGTGTGCTTGTTTATGCTTTCGTAACAAGGGTTTCTGTATGGCTCTC
>BSAI01000009.1:3192936-3221779 GCA_036245035.1 Adrianichthys oophorus | reverse complement strand
GGACCTTGACAACACAGGGCATTGGAGCAGCAATGTTAGTGTGTGCTACGTGAGCATATTGCCACAGTGGTGCTGCTGGATTCCTTTGAGGACTATGCTGTGAAGCGGACTGGTTTGCATCAGGCTACACACATGTAGTCTGTAGGATTTTTCTCATGATGGAGGACATATATAAAACAATTTAACATTAACACAGTGCTTCTGAGTATTTTTTAATTCAAAGAGTGGTGGATCAGGAACAGACGAAAAATGTCGTTTGATAAAACTCTCGGTTGCGACATAGAAACTGAAATGAAAATAAATTTCTCTGCTCCGCTCCATTCTGATGTATCCACTTGCAGACAAATATACCCATTCATGTCTTCCTTTTGCATTTTTGTTGCACCGCTAACGTTAAATTAAGATTGTGAGGGGCTGGAAGCTAGCGGGAGAGTAAACAAAAGGGATGATGGGATATCAACGGAAGCTTACTTTTGTGCCAACAGTCTTGTCCACAACTCAGAGCCAAGTTTCTGATTGACTACAACTGCTCTGCACAATCTATGTCCTAAAAAACGACAGTCCTTTTTGATTTTGTCAAAAAAACGACATAAAATATGATTGGAATAGGACTTTAAATTAAAATTCACGACTGTACATAGTGAGTAGAGAAAGTATAAAGACAACTTTAACTTCGTATAATTGCAGCCATTTACCAAAATCTGGAAGTTTTAATTTATTTTTCAATAATGTATTCTGAGTGCTTCATCTTGACATAAAAACAGAGATGAAGACATTTCTGTGAATTTATTAAACAACAAACAAAGAAAAAAAATCACATGGTCATAGGTATTCAGATCCTTTGCTCAGTACTGAGTGGGAACACCCATTTGAGCGACTACAGCCATGAGCCTTTTTGGGAACAAGTTTGTCATATTTGGAGTTTTCAGGTTTCAGATGTGGAGTTTTCAGAAATTGAGATACTCAATTTCTTCGTTGGTCAGAGACTGGACGGGCCAGTCGAGAATATTAACAGACTTGTTCTGAAGCCTCACTTTTATTTTAGCTGTGCGCTTTGGGTCATTGTCTCGTTAAAAGGTGAACCTTTGGCCCAGTATGAGGTCCTGTGCACTCGGGGAGAGATTTTCTTCCAGGTTATTCCATTTTATTTACATAGCCCAATATCACAACCATAGCCGTCTCGAGGTGGCTCTTCTCCCATGATTGTTCAGTTTGGCTGGACGGCCAAGCCTTGGAAGAGTTCTGGTCATCCCAAACGTCTTCCATTTAAGGATTATGAAGGTCACTGTGCTTCTAGGAACCAACCTCTTTTGCAAGTTTGGGCCACATCTATGGTTCCTTTAAATACATCTCTGAGCTCTCTGGGCAGTTCCTTCTACCTCTTTATTCTCATTTTCTCTGACATGCGCTGTGAGTTGTAAGGCTGTCTACAGGCAGCTTTGCTAAGCAACTTCAATCAGTTTAATTAAACATAGCTGGACTCCAACTAACAAGCAGAATCATAAGGAGGATCAGAAGTAATGGACAACACGTGAATTATATGGGGCGGCTGTGGTGCAAAGGTAGAGCGGTCAACCTCCGGTCGGAAAGTAGCGGGTTTGTTCCTGCCCTGCCCGCCCATGAGTTGCCCATGAGTCCTTGGGCAAGACACTGAACCCCCACATTACTCCTGATGGTTATGGGTTGGCACCAGTATTCGGCAGTGAAGCCATCACCGTTGTGTGAATGTGTGTTTGAATGGGACTGTAACTGTAAAGCGCTTTGGGCCTTCTAAGAAGGCAGTAAAGATAGTATATGTCATTTCCCATTTAAATATGAGTGTACTTTAAATGACTGAAAATACTAATGTGAAGTCTTTTTGACACTAGAGTTTGAATAAGCTCACTTCTTATCTGTGCATGAATGTCTCACACTTTTGTTAAATTGACAAAAAACTGCTAAAGGAACTATATCATACAAAATCTTTTTTTTTTTTTTTCAATTTTTGAGCTTCCATGTGTATTATAATGTTGTTAATTCCTCACAAAAAACAACCTCAAAGTGGTATTTTGTTCAATTTACGTATCTCTGAGCATTCCCCTAAAACCCTGCTCTCTGAGCACCAGGTCCTCCCAATCCACGAGCAGGTCCTTGTATTGTGACGCAGTCATGTGAGAACAGCCCCTTCCAGGAAGTGTCTGCGTAGCCAGCACCGCCCCCCGGCTAACACATACACACACTTTATCAGCAGAGCTAGCAGTGCTTTTATTTTAGCATCGACTCTGAGAGGAAGTGGTTCCTTCTGCGCCTAATCTGCAAGGAAAACAACCCACACGTTGCCGAGGCCCGCTCTGGATTGACGTCATTGAAGTGGACGGCACCCACAAGGCATGCTTCAGGCGTCTTTTTATATCCGGGTAGGAAAAGGAGCTCATGAAAATAACTCATTTCATTCAAAATATTGTTCTTTAGTGTGCCAGTGGTAATATATGATCATATATATGGATATAGTTTACTCTGAAAGGCTTAAGAATAATATGATTTAGGCTCTTAAAATGTTCTAGAACCGTGCTGGTAAATGTCAGGAAGAGTTAGTGATAAAGACAACACTCCAAAAAGTCTGTTTTTACTTAACATCATAGCTAACACTCAAAAAAGCCAGAGAGACAAGACACTAACAAAACGTTCAAACTTCTTAAAGATAAAGATGTTACAAGAACATAACCTGAATATTTTAAGTGTTCTCTCTTAAAAGAACTTCCACATTCTTTCCTGTAGATACAGTAAAAAAAAAAAAAAAAAAAAAGCATTTTTGACTAAAACGAATATTTTGCCATCACCAGATGCACAAAAAAAAAAAATCACACAGTCAAAAACCATGGAATGAGTTTGCCTGTTCTCCATGTTCACATGTGTATTTTAATCTGGCACTCCCACTGTCCAAAGTCATATTTCATAGGTTCATTGGTGATTCTGAATTGTCCTTCAGATGTGAATGTGTGCGTGTGTGATAGCATGGATTTCTGTGGCACTGCGATAGACTGTTCAGGGTGTACCCCACCTTTTGTGGCTGGATAGGCTCCAGCAACAAATCCACAAAATGGATGAACAGATGGAAAAAACATGTTTTAAAAAACAGTTTCAAAATGTATTAAACATGGTTTCATATTTCTGAGGTAATATCTAATTTCATTAGTATTTATTTAGCTCACACCGTGAACTGCTTGACTATTAAAAAATGTTATTTGAACTATTTTATGACATTTTAAAAATTACCTTTAACCAAACTTTTAAAACTTCTTTGTTTGAAAAATCAGGCCACCGCTTTTTTCTGTTCAGAAAAGCTCCTTTGACCTACCTTGTTAAATTTAAAACATATCTGCATTTAGCTCTTTTTTTTTGTTTTGATTTATGGTATTTTATTGGCTTTAAAAATGGGAGGATCCTTTTTCTGTCACTGTCAGGTTTATCTTAGCTTCTTCTATGTGGGCTTAGAACTAGTAGATGGTAGTTTTTCTTTTTGCACTAAAGAAAACCATTTTCCCCCTCATCGATTTCGTTTGTTTCCATCCTGACAATAAGAGCCTTCAATGTGCCATGCTCTAGAAATTTCAGACACTGCATCATTATCTAGGATTCCTCCGATAGTTATTTTTATACATTTAACAATTTGAGTCTTTATTTGTTTGTATTCGTAGCAAATGCAACATGCTTTTGGACAGACGGTTTAATAAGGACCGAATCAGAAAGCCATCGGCAGTTTTTGGGTTGCTCTGAGGTGAAAACACCTGAAATTAAGAGGTTATAAAGCCACAGTTGTGATTTCTGTTTCTGAGTGTGGAGCCTGATATTAGCCAGAATTTCACACTGATGTGAAGAACAACTACTAAAAAAAATCTTTTTAATGACAGACAGGCTTTCATATCATCAAAAATGTCACACTTTCGCACTAATTTTAAACCTCTTATTTACTCTCTCAGCTGAAACTTTATAACTGCTGTCTTACATTTTCCTTCATGCTTCCTTTCTCTCATTTTTTGTGTGCTGCAGAGTCAATGAGGTGTAAATTCACATGACTGCCTTTATAGGTCAGTGTAAAAACGGTGCTCCTGAGCTTTTGTGCGCGCATGCCTGTGCATAGTGAAGAGCAGGAAGAATGCTGCTGCTTTCTGTCACACTGCACTGACATCCAGGGAGCCTCAGATACATAGAAATGTACTTCAGCCCAGATCATGTGAGGAAGACAAAACCACATTCCAACACAAACGCACACAGAAGTGCACAGATTTAAAAACACACGTGTGATTTCAGAAGTGACCAAACAGTAAACATGTTTAGGTGATGCAAAGTAAAACTTTAAAGCAAAAATTTGCTGCAGCCTCATTTTTCTCCCTTTAGCATAAAGCAGTTTTGTTATCGTGTTGGCATCAAGCTGCTTCAATGAAATAATTAGATAATACATTATGTGGCTGATAACAGAACTGATTTATCTAAGAAAATATTTAAATATAACTAAAAAATTATGTTACCTCTCATATGAACAAGATAAAAAGAAAAAAATGCTATTTTTCACAAAACGTTTGAAATAAACAGCAAGAAATCAGGTTAATTTTGATTATATGTGAGAACTTGTCTGTTGCTATGTTTTTTTTCTTAATTGGAGGCTGCATCTCTCATCTTAAGTCTGTCTGAAGCTCAGATAGGTCACAACTGCCCTTAGTTTTCAGGGTTAGATGACAGTGACATCGCAAAAGCATGAGAGTTTGGGTTATTCTCAATGTTGAATCAAGCTCCAGCCTCCCTAAACATAAGTCCACACTACATACAGCGCCAGGACTGTTTAGTGTAATGTCGGCAGATAAACTTTACAGTGTATTCTGCGGTTTCAGGAGATTCTCAGCCTTAAATAAAATGTAATCAATGAAAAAAAAAGTATGGATTATTTTTTAAAGTATTAACAAAGATTTTTCTCTAGTTACACGTACTAAAAAATCTAAAAATTGAGGGCAAAAGAGCAGGTTCTGCGTTTGAGCCTCAGAAGCAGATACCATCTTAGATAAATATGGTGATTTGATAGAAGCTAGACCAATCAGCAGGCTGTTTGGTGGCACGAATATTACGTAAAACAAAAACGTATAAACGCAAAAACAAACTTGGTCGAAAGTGAGATTAGAGACAATGAATCAGAAAACATTTGTGTTGCAAACGCTAAAATGTTTTTTTTTGTTAAGTTTTTAAAGCAAATGTTAAATATCTTCATTTGCAAACTATCAAATTTTATTCTTGAAACTTTACATTTTGTTTGCAATTTAGAACATTTGGATCCCAAAACTATGGCTTTTGCTTGCACTATGGAGGCAGAAAAATCCCTCCATAGAAATGCTGTTTTAAACATCATCACAAAAATCCTTACATTTGTTTATCAGTCCTTCACAAGCAAAACATGTACTTTTTAGGATGGCACAATAAGTATTGGAAAATGGCAAAGGTCATTTAACGCTAACTACAATTTTGTTTTTCGTTTTTAGGTCATCAACCCCAATCTGGAGGCTGACCAGGGTATCTCCAAACAGTGACAAAGATGACCTCACACTTCAAAATGCATACAAATCAAACAAGCAGTCTAACACACAACCGGAGTAACACTGACCTCAGGAGCTATGTAGTCTGGGGTGCCACAGAAGGTTCTGGTTGTCACCGTTTCTGACATGTTCTCTTTGCACATGCCGAAGTCAGCGATCTTAATGTGGCCTTCAGCATCCAGCATCACGTTGTCCAACTTCAAGTCCCTGAAAAAGAAGAAAGGTGATAAAAAACAGCCTTTACATTCTCCACATTGTAGGTTATTACAATCAGACTCTTTATCACTGGTAAAGCCAAACTGCAACAAATCATTGTGCAGAAAAAGCACAAAATTATTATATTTGTGCTTACTTGTTTTCAGATTTTTTGTTTTGAACTAGTGGAAATGCAGAAGGATAGTTTAGTCAACCTGGTTTCATGAAAAAAAGTAAAACCAAACTTGTTTGAGTTACTCAACAAATATACTCAATAGAATTTTTGTCGTTTTAGAATTTTTAAGGGTAAGTTTTTTTTATTATAAGCATATTATATCTCATATTATATCCCATATTATAGGCATATTATATGAGAAGTTTGACTTAATGGTCAAGTTAACCAAACAAGTTTCAGTTTGGATGAGGAAAATACCCAACATCTTGCTGTCAGAAATGAATTGGAAGGATTAAAGAGGAAAAAGCTCTGTAGTTGCCTCACTAAAGCAACAAAAAAATGAATGTCATTGCAAAGGAATACTGTACATCAGAAATGCCCAATTTTTTGCACTACAGACCAATTTAATGTCAGAAAATATTTTCTTTTTTAATTGCTTATTTAACCCTTACAGTAGTTGAGACATACACATATATTGGAGATGATAAACCATACAAGTGAAATGCAGAAAACAATAAAACAAATTTGCAAAATAAAACAAACCAAAAAAAACCCACTTTGGACTGCCTTTGGTGTACAGGCTTTAGCTACATTCTCCATGTATGAAACCTTATGATATGGCCATGTAGATGGTCCATTTCTCCAAACTTAAGTTGTCCCTGAGTTCTTATCTTATGGCCCAGCAGTTCTGTCACATTTTTTCCCCCATTCCTGTTGTGTTGGTGAGTCTGGCTTGTAATTGTTTTCCTGCATTCGGCAAGGGAAATTTTGACTAAATATCTGTCATTTTTAAAATGTTTTTTGATATAATGCCCAGAAACAAAAAATATGATTGTCATTGGTATAATTTAGCCCAGGTCTCTGGTTATATTCTGATGAATATCCTTCTAAAAGGGGCTAGCTTTGGGGCAAGACCAAAAGATATGGTAGTGATTTACATTTATGTCTCCACATTTTCTCCAACATAGCTGGGGCATTGAAGACTGCTGGTTTGTGATTTTGGGTGTTATAAAAAAAAATCTGATAGCGTTTTTCCAACAAGGCAGTCACCACATCCGTGATGAAGTGGAGGTCTGCTGTGTTTGCCAAAATTGAAGCCAATGATCTTCTGATGTGTCTATACCCAGTTCCCTTTTCCATTTGTTTTTGAAATATGAGATGTTTTTTCCTTTTTCCCTTGACGTTTTTGTAGTGTTGACAAGATTCTGTGTTTTTGGAGTTGTAAGTTTCAACTCTAAATAGTTGTAACTACTCAATCAAATCTTTTTTCTGTGTCAAAGTAATTTCTTATTTGCAGAAACCTAAAATGATCATGTTTTGTTTCATTTTGATCATTTTTGTTTTATAGCTTCAAAACTTAAAACGTTTTCTTGTTTATCATTATACACATCGCTGTTATGCCTTTTCTGTTCTGTGCTATACATAAGAGCCTGGACTAAAATCCTTATTGTAAGTTATAAACCACAGAACCCTAAGCTCTTTCTCTAGTTTTTGAACACTGAACAACAATTTTATAGTAAAGTGTGTGAACTTTCACATTTGGCTTCTCATCTATTGCCAATGAAGCTATAATTTTTCCTGCTCTATAAGAACTGTTCTACAGGCTTCTATTTGGATATGACATCGGTGTCACACCAACAAATTGTAGATTTAAACTGCACAGCATGAAAGTATTCCTTAAGGAATGGTAGCACTATACCTATTTTGTCTTTACTCAATTGCAAAGCATCAAATTTAATTCTTGGTTTACATTTGCTCCAAATAAGAAACAAAAAGGAAAAAAAGCAATTTTAAAAGAAGTTAGAAAAACAAAACCTACTTTTTCTGGTTTCTTACAGTGTTAAAGTGTTTAGTAACATTGAGGTTTGATATCTATACATTTTTTTTTGGTTTCCAAAATTTTTTTTTTTTTAAATGGAAACTAGAAGAGGTAGGTACAAAAGGACATCGCTGAATGGATGTTAACATTTGTTCATCATAAGCGATACTGGATGCCATCGCCCAATCAACGGTGTACCATGGTACCTGCCTTTTCCAGTTTCTCATTGAATTTCATTTTTGTTTGTTTTTTTTAATTACTTTTGTTTTCTGAAATGTGTTTTACATTTGGTTTCTGGAATATTTTTATTTTGTTTTCTAAAATATTAGGTTTTTTTTTTTAAATATTTGTTTTAAGTTTTTTACATTGTTGCTGTGATTTTTAAAATGTGTTTGCGTCAAGTGATTTGTTGATGTGATTTGCACTTCAGGGCCACCATACTTTTTTCTTAGCTGAGCAATCAGATTTCACCACTTTACGTCTATCTTGCTTCACTGCCTCCGGAAAAAACCCCAGAAAATTTACAGTGAAATGACACAACTGCAAAAAGAGAGAGACGTGGACATTTGTGGTTTAGGGAATCTGATAGTTGTACAAAATAAACTTATTTCTTTACCACTTATTAATGAAACAGAAATATCGTAGGTTATACATTCTCTCTGTGCAGCGCTGTGCCAACTGACCCACGGACCAGTGCCGGTCCATGGCCCAGAGGGATGGAAGGCACTGCTGTACATGATGAAAAATTCGGATGTGTTGATGCTCACCTGTAAATGATTCCTTTACTGTGCAGAAAAAAGAGACCAACAGCAATCTCTGCTGCGTAGAATCTGCAAACAAAAACCAGATACTTTGATAAGGTTGTAGCATAAAAACAACAAAGAGAATATAACTTGTCAATATGAATGATGTAGGCGGAGTTATGGTATTATGGGGGAAAGGATGCTCCAAATCCTGTTTTTGATCAAGTTTTTTTTTCTGTTGGCAATGATGAATATTTAAATCTTACACTGCCTGAGGTTCTTTGAACTTGCCCACTTGTTGAATGTGGTACATGAGGTCTCCCCCATTTACATACTCCATGACAAAGTACAGTCGGTCCTGAGAATTAAAAAATAAAAATGACAAAAAGTATTAGACAAAGTATAACAACAGAGTATTTCGATGAAAAATGCACAGCATTTCCAGAAAAGAATAAAATACTAGAACAGATTTATAATCACAGAAAGTTTATGGTCACAAAGAAAGAGATGCAGATCAGTCTTGAAGCCAACCCTAACCCTGCTGTCTGAGCTGCTGCAACTCTGCTGCCACTTTTTCCATGACAAGATGAGCTAAATAGCCCACCACAAATGGCTTCATGAGAAAAGAAAACATTCCACACAGGCTTCTGTCAGGAAGCATTTCCCTTGTTTTACAGTGCTGGTCCCTTATGACAAGCCTGACCTGACCCCAGTCTGAATGTGTTTGTTGGTTGCCTTTAAAAAGCAAACGGTACTGTTTCACATAGCAACAGAGATGCACCAACAGCAGGGCTAAATCAACCTCCATGTTTGAGCCAGGCTGCTTTTACTCCTGACGTTTGAATCCTCTGACCCCCTGTGCACTGCAGCCTCTTTAATCAAACAGGCATGACATTCTCTCCCTGTTGATATACTTCTAATACTGTGTCTGTCTAAAATTCAATAATGAGTCTCAATATGCTGACTTTTTTAATGGATGCTGAGAACCTTAAAAAAACCAACTGCCTAATGTTTTGTACAACTATTAGCCAGGATATAGATAAAGGCAATTAGTAAAAACCAACTGATGAGTAGGGGTGTCACATTATTGCGTTAATCACAATTAATTAATTTTAGACAAATTATCACGTTATTTTTTTAACTGCATTAATCATTCATTCATTCATTTTCCAATCCGCTGTATCCCTTTCGGGGTCACGGGGTTGCCGGAGCCTAACCCGGCCACTCATGGGCGAAGGCAGGGGACACCCCTGGACTGGTCGCCAGTCTGTCGCAGGGGTCACAATCACACACCCACACACACTCACACCTATAGGGACAATTTAGATTAACCAATTAACCTATGAAGCATGTTTTTGGACGGTGGGAGGAAGCCGGAGTACCCGGAGAAAACCCACGCATGCACGGGGAGAACATGCAAACTCCACACAGAAAGGTCCCCCAGCCAGGACTTGAACCAGGAACCTTCTTGCTGTGAGGCAGGAGCGCTAACCACTGCGCCACCGTGCAGCCAACTGCATTAATCACATTTTTAATTCATAACTATTTTCATGATCTCAAATATAAAAAACAAGGGTCCAACTGTTTACTTGTATGAATGTTTTATTTAAACTCAGCTGGGTGTCCATGTACGCAGTGTGTGCTGCACATTTCTCGCTGTTGTGACATCATCAATGTGCAACTTTGGAGTTCTTAACAGAACTATCCCTAATAACGCCACAGCCCCATCAACTCATGTATATCGTAACCCTAAAGGCTTTTTGGGCACTTAAGGCCCTTGCTATGTTATGTCAAACGATTAGACTTTAAATTAGGAGGCTGAACATTAATAGATTGTCCTAAAAAAATGGTAGCTGTGCAAACGTATGTGAGAATATTTGTGTGCACATGTGCGTTCTTGAATATGAATGAAGCCACTCTGTGCCTCGTCCTGTTCCCTTCACCTCCCTGCTGCTGCAATGGCTTTAATTAGCAAAAAGAGTTTAGTTCAGTTTTGAAATAAATCAGATCCCTGACAGACCTTTCTTCACAATCCTGCTCCAAATGCTATTTGGTAAAGTCCAACAACTGTCATTCTGATGAACGACTCCAGAATTTTTCAGCACTGTTACATGTGAACCTGCACGTGCAGTTATTACATTTTCATCATCTTGCCTTTCATAAATGATGCTGCCTACCTTGAGTCAGAGCTGGAGTGGTACACAATCATTTTTGCAACTGGTTACACTGTCTTATCTTTTAGTTTCCTTTGTTTTTGAGTGTTTGAGGAAGAGCCAGGACCCCTTTCTTTTTATGAAAACCATGTTATCATCCTCCATACTATCTAACTTATCAAAACGAAATGTTTAGGAATACCACACAGCTATCAAACTGAACACTGTAGCATTGCTACAGGTAGACTTTAAAGTTGGTGCATGGGTAAAGTTCAAAGACGATAAGGTGTTGGTGCCAACACTGAAGGAATGTGTCGGCACCATTATAAACTGCTGATAGTTTAAAACTGACAAGTAACCTGAAAATACTTTTGCATTCACTTTTTTAGACACTTCAAAGATTTGCACTTCATTCCCACATTTTCTGAGTCACTCAGAAACACTGATCATTGATAGAAAAAATATTATTGATTTTTCCTTTATGAGTGAGATTCTTTGTCCAACGACCTATGAAACATCTATGAAACAAAGGATGAAGTTCTTAATCTGAAAAGTTTAAACTGTCAGATAGCAAGCTAGCATTTGCAAATGCTCTGCAAAAATAAGTAAGTTTTTTGTTTAAGACTCTGCACAATTCTATATTTACTTTTTGCTTAAGTTGATCAGGAACAGTTAACAAAAGTCTCATTAATTCATTGTACATAATGACAAAGACTCATAGTTCATGCACTTGTTCCAACATTTGCTGGATCATTGTCTTTCTTCATCAGCTACAGTTGCCTACACTTGCTGATGCCTTTTGGACGCAAAGGCTTTCTGTTCAGTTGAATTCTGAATTTATTTTTCTGAATGAGTTTTAAACTACTGAAGCAAGTTTGTAATAATACATGAAAAGAAGCAAAATCTGAATGCATGATGTGCAGACATATTGGACACACACATGCATGAGTATGCACACCCAGAGTCCAAATGCTCACTTACAGTTGAATAAATGGTTTTGTTTTTTTTTCCCTGTTCTTTGTCCCCATGGAGCCTGTTAGATTTGTCCTCCACTGCTCTCCACAACACTTTATGACTAATCTGTTTGGTTAAAAGCCTCCTATTGAATTGATATGATGTGACCTGACCTGTGCAACCACAAGCATTTTACCTACCACAGTCTGAAAGCACGAGTGCAGCTGTGTCAGGAAGGGTGGCTTTTCCTGTTGGGCCAGGACTCTCTTCTCCACCATTGTACACTCGACATCATCGTCCTGGATCACCACATCTTTTTTTAGGATCTTCACAGCGTACAGCTCTCCAGTAGTCTTCATCTCGGCCAACATGACCTTTAAAGAGACAAAAGAGTCACAGAGCAAAAAACAAAACAGTGTTCACGCTTTCTTCTGTTGTTTCAGAGATATTAGATGCTTATTCCAATAGTATTATGATCTGGGCTTTGCCTTGGCCATCTCACCTTGCCAAAGCTGCCTTTGCCCAGTACAGCCAGGAAGGAGAAGTCATTGAGTTTGACCTGGTTCAGGCTGTTTGACATAAGCTGGCTGGAGCGGTTTCCATCCGTTTCAGTGATCACCTTCTTCCCCGGACCTAGTTTGGCCTTCTGGATTTAGGGAAAACCAACAAAAAAAAAGTTGTCTACTAGACAAGCATTTAAGCACACATAGTAATGGAGAACAGTGAAATTCAGCTAGTACAAAAACAAACAAGTTCATTGGCTGATTCCTTTCATGGAAAACACCAGGTCCAGAAAACCAAACTCCTTACTCAGTTCTGTATTCAAATGTAGCAGCTCCTATTCTCCAGATCAATATGTTATGGAACTCTGTGTCATTGCAATAATTCAACTCACTCACACTGCCTATTAACTCAATTACAGAGAAGCACTGAGACAAAAATGAAAAGTGGTGTGGCAAAATGACTCTAATGCACTAATGTGCATTAATGAGTCCATGCTGAAACACTGAGCAGGGGGAGTATAAAAACGGTGTTTTACATTTAAAACATTCCAAAAGGCAAACTAATCAACTCTAGAAAATACATAAAGTATTCACTTTACCATTAGGTGGTAAAGTTCTAGCTATATCTACCATAAAGGTACCTGGAGAAAAAAAAAAAAACAACTGAACAAAACAAGAGTGTCATGGTGGTGAACCAACATCCTACAATGAGAAACAAACCCTCATAAGTTGTTCATACTTCTTGTAGATTTCTGGGGAAGATGTTATAAAAAGTGCATCTAAACTCAGCTAAACTAAGAGCGGTTTGACAGTCAAATGTTTAGGTTTTGCACCACCAAAGGTGGCAAACCTGAATAGAAAGACAGCAGCTAATAGTAGCAAAGTTAAATGATCAATCTTTGTGGTGGGAGCACCATGATGTGGGATTCTAAAAGTATAACTGGCAGATGCAACAAAAATGAGGCCTGATCAGGATGAAAGCACTGACAAAAGTTTGGTATTGCCTACTATCAGCTGACTGTTAATTGTATATCTATATTTTTTTGTTGTTCACCTTTTGGCTTATCCCGTCAGGGGTCGCCACAGTGAATCAGCTTCCACTGATTTTCACAGGTGGTTTGGCAGAGAGTTTTATGCCGGATGCCCTTCCTGACATTCTCAAGATACAGAGGGACCCAATTAGACAGTATCGCAAAGGGTCTTGACTAAGGACCCACACTGGATTAAGGTCATTGCAAGCAAACCCGGGTTTCCTGCATGACAGTCCTACATCAATCCAAAATTGAATCCATAAAAGCAAACCAAAGCTGACTAACCTTCTACCACAAAGACTAGTGAAACATCCAAACAGGACTCCCATACGCTTCTTTAAAGTCTCACTCCAACTTTTTTGTATCTGTTGTAAAATTGTTTTAATTATGATGATGATTCTAGCTAAATCAAAAAGCTTGTGTTGTTTTTATAAGACACATTTATAAGAAACTCATAAGAAAAATGCTACACGAACATGATAAAAACACCATGAATACCATTTTCATTGGAGTGGGTCTTTAAAGGGACTGAACTTGTGTTAGTTCCTTTGCTATAAAGCATCATGCTAGTTGTATTTACTTAATGAATGAATAAATAAATTAAATAAAAAGGTTTTAATCATATTCTTGATGTTTATACTTCAAAATCATTTTTCATTAGTAACCACTAATAAAAGGTCAAGCTCAAGTTTTTTTTTTTAAATTAAGGTGCACTTTCTGCTCATATTCAAACTTTAGTAGTGATTTTTCAACCCAGCAAAAGAGATCTGTGTAGCTGATTTGCTTAGTAAGGAAATGACGCCACCCTGTGGCTCCTCAGCCCACATGCACGTCCACTAATGTATCCAAAGGTCAATCAAACAAAAACGCTTTTTTCTATGCATTTTCTTCATGCCCAGTCATGCTCAGCCCCTCAGCTTTACAAAATGCAACTAAAAGCTCTCCAGAAAAAGTCTGCGCACTTTGCTGAATAACATACCTTTAATTCAGTCTAAGAAACAAGTGAATGACAGCAACCTAAACATTTCACGGCAAAATCTGTCCAGGTTCCATCATCAGCTGAAGCACTATACAAGTCATATATAAGCTCATGCTGTATTCCAGCTAAACTATTACAGGGATTATGCTATCCACATGGTTGAATTTCAACTGGCCAAAGTCATTTAAAGTTTCTTTGAAAATTTCCAGGGCCTTTATATCAAATATTGAACATCACTTTAGAAAATGTTAACCTTTAAAGCCCCCCCAAAAAATCCAAAACATTAAAGACACAACCTGATGAACTAAAATTAGATCAATTAAAGTACAATTCTTCAAATTCATTTTCTAAACCTACTAAATCCTTCTTGGGATAATGGGCATGCTGGTTCCAATCTCCACCCACTTTCAGGCAGAGCCAAAAGAACAAGTTTTATTTCTACATAACCTACTGTATCCAGTGCAAAGCGGATTTAGTTAGGTTGACAGCATCCACTCCATTTCACTTGAAACTGCGAGCAGCAGCCACCACCAAGCCAAGCAGACTGCATCGCGTCAAAGCACACTTCAACCCAAAACGAAGCCTGGCTGAATGGGCCAGTCACGCTGCAGCCTCACTGGCCTCCTCCCAGACGCACCTGATCCACGTTTTCCTCAACTGCTTGGTCCTGAAACCACAGGGAGCCAAAGAGCTGACTCACATTGCACACAAGTGCAAAAGCGCAGAATATAACAGCTCTTTTAGTTGTGCATCATACAGCTGAGGGAAAACTAAAGAGTTTAAGGAACCAAACAAATCCAAAAACTTAAAGTGGCAATTTTAATGATACAAACTTTCACTTGCCTCATTTGACACGTTGAATTCCATTTACCTTCCCTGTGTTAGTACTATTAATGTAATTCTAACATTAAAGACAGATAATGTAAGGATGAATCTGTGCTGCTTCCCTACCCCTCTGGCTCCTTTACATTTCAATGAAAGTAATGACTTTTTGTTTTAGCATGACTTTTTAAAGTCATAAAACTGATGTTGTTTGACCGGCGACTATTGATGACAACATCAAGCAGTAGTAACGTCCAAAATTGAAGACACCCTTTTTTCCAGATCTCTCCGCTTGGAGGGCTAAATGTGGAAATATGGAGAAGCCGTAGGGGTATGGAAGCAATTTGGATTCAACCCAACAATTAGGAAAAAAAAACCCTATTAAAGAAAGCATTTCAGTAAGATAAGAAAAATTATAATATAGTCAGTTAAACTGCTAAAGAAAGAAAAAAATCAGTAAAATGCCACACTAAATTGACATTTTGAATGTAGCTTCACTCCGCCTGTCAATTCTCTTCTAGTAGAAATGTGTTTGCAAGACTGACACCGTGTGGCCATCAGTGGTAACATCTTTTTTGCTTCTCAAAATAGACTATTTTCATACAGCACATTGGGACTCCTCAGCATATGTTGAAACATACTGGGGGAAACAGCCACAAACACTTTGATTGCATTTGTCAAGACAGTCATATGAGACACACAGCAAGAGCAAAGGAAGCATAAAAAAGAAAGGCGGACGGACAAAACAAAGATGGCACACATGCAGACAAAAGGGTGCATGGATTTGTGGTTCATGAAGAGCAATGTCAGCATACAGCCGTGATATTACAACAATCTTTTAACAAACTCTGAACAACTATATGAAAACAAAAGAAGCTACACTGCAAAGAGAGGTGGCTCAGATCGCTTAGGACTTTGTCCGTTTTTCCTGAAGGCTTTAACTGTTTTAAAACTGCCCAACTCACGGCTTTAGTAAGTATTATAGCATGGACCCACATACAACTGTTCAGACATGATGAGGAATGAAGAAAATATGCCACCACATGAAGTAAAAAGAATAAAAACTGAAAAATTAGAGAAGGTGAAGGAGAAGGCTACCTTCTTATTAAAGTTAATTTGGCAATCCTGAGAGCAAGGCAAGGGAAGGAAGAGAGAAACTCTTGCATTAAATACAAACATGTGACCCGAGATGTACAGTGTAAGTCTCACCAAAGAGACAGGAGGGAGCAGGAAGCTAAGTGGGCAGAAGAACAGAACCACAGGAGGGATTTAGAGGAGAAAACAAGAAGAAAGCGGTTCTCCAGGATCCACAAACTACAAAGCAAAGTCAAGTAGATGTTATGAGACCTGGAGAGACTTTTTGATAAAACTAATTGACGTACATTTCTGAACCAGAGGTTAATCTTCATGGTGGTGGCAGAGTTTTTTTTACATAGTTTCTTGTATCTGAGGCTAAGAAAGACTGCAGAAATGTGTGTAATGTAGAGTGCAGAGGTTAAGCTGTGAGTGTGAAAGCACGTGAAGCAGCTGAAAAACACTGACACACAAACACCCAAAGCCGCCACGAAGAATAAAGGCTGATTTACACTCATCTGTCTGCAGTGCGTCTGCAGTGTGTTGATGCAAAAAAATAATAGGTTCATTAAATCAATCGGAATGTTTACATCGCCTCCGTCAAATCTGCGTCTGAAGACCGTCCCTCCACAATGCAAGCTTTATTCAGGAACTCTTTTTTCAGTCCATTGATGCGTCAATTTTGACAAGACAAGAAACGAGAAACAGGTCCAGGTTTCAAAATAAAATCTTCCATTGTACTTCTCAAATTAAAAATTTCTAAAATTTTCTTTTAAACTATAGGTGACGTGCCCACGCGATTACACACGTTTACATCGCGGTTAACACTGGCTTCCATTTTCGTCATTGACGACAAAAGTTTGGAAGTACAAAAAACAACAACATCATTTATGACACAACACATGAATTTCACAAGGACTCAGTGAGGAAGGAGATGGCATGGGGGCTGGTCGCCAAAGTTCTGGATGCTGATGACATAGGGGTGGCAGGACAAACCACTCCTCTGGGAGCCAGTGGGGAGAAACACGGATGGACCGGAGAAGCAACGGAGAAAATGAAAACTAACTGACGGTTGTGAGACCCACACAACGCAAGTGAGACGCACTGCAGACGGACCAGTGTAAATCTGAGGTTATTACCTCCAATTTTTATTTAATTGAATAATGGGAATATTACAGTACCTTAGTGCATGTTTGCAGTAAAGCCCAAAATATTATAAAAGGCAAATTCATAAAAGTGTGGGTAATTCTAAAATGTGGTTTTAGATTACTGTGGGACTTCACATATAAAAGGTTTCGCTGATCTTCAGATCTGATCCTCAGTAGGTGTTCAAAGAAAAAACGGAGGTGTTGCACATTTCCATGGAGGGGTTTACAGTGCTTTTCAACCAAACTCTTGAAAAATCTATTTTAGAAAGCTAAGAGCATTAAACATGGCTTCAAACTTCAAAGAACTGCACATCCTTGGACATTTACTTCAAGGTCATGAAGACTGGCCAACACTCAGAGAAATACAAAACTCACAGAAGAGCTGAATACTAACCTGTGCTGGACTCTCAGAGCATGAGAAGTATTAAAGTCTATGTGTATGTCCTCTGTAGTTTTGAGTGAAGGCTGGTGCTTTTAGAGTTGAAAACTATTTTTTATTCTGTAGAATTATAGTTATTTGAAGAACTTTTTTGAGAAATGTTTTCCAAACAAGTTAATGTATGCCATAATTTAATTACTGCATGTTCAAAGCTTTGAAACCCTTTTGAGTTTTTTAGAGCACCTGAATGATCAATGACAGCAAGACAAAACTCCCTTAAATTTACCACGAGAGATAAACACATTTGTGACAGGTCAGTTCTTCCAGTAAACAGACAACTTGCATCAAGAAAGCTCAACAGTAACAACTTCACCTCAAACTTCTGCCTCAGCTCCTCATTGCCATCATCTTCTTCGGATATGGGAACATTGTAGTACTCCCCCTCCTCCTGGCATAATAATTTATACCTGGAAGCAGGAAAGGAAGGAGGAAAGCGAGGACACAAATAAACAGAGTGGTTGTGAGTCCAGAAAGCAGCAGATCATTTTGATGGTCTTTCTATCCGACCATTCTTCTTCTTCTCCTGACCTGCAGTACTTTATTTAGCTGAAGTCAAAGCAACAGTTGCTTTGTCTTTGCGGTGTTTGGCACAAACTCCTACTGTTGGCACACTTCAAGGCAGGAGGAAACAGAACTGTAACCTAACAACGAGCTCCTCGTAACAACCCTGCAGCAGAACCGGGTCATTTCAGGATTCAGGCTAACGTCTCTTTGATCTTCACAATCTCAGCCTTGATGTGCAAAAGTGTAAATATTATACAAAATTGAATGTTTAGTGTCCAAAATGGTATCATCATCATCATTATAACTGGATTACTTGTTGGACAAAAGGGATTTTCTTTTTCTCATACTGTTGTTTTCTCAGCTGTTGGATCCAGAATATTAAAAAAAAAATGAAAAAAAAACACGATTTCTTTTGGTGTAAAATAATGAAAAACATTTTTTTCAGGGGGCTGCATGGTGGAGCAGTGGTTAGCGCTCCTGCCTCACAGCAAGAAGGTTCCTGGTTCAAGTCCTGGCTGGGGGACCTTTCTGTGTGGAGTTTTCATGTTCTCCCCGTGCATGCGTGGGTTTTCTCCGGGGACTCCGGCTTCCTCCCACCGTCCAAAAACATGCTTCATAGGTTAATTGGTTACTCTAAATTGTCCCTAGGTGTGCATGTGAGTGTGCATGGGTGTGTGATTGTGGCCCCTGCGACAGACTGGCGACCAGTCCAGGGGTGCACCCTGCCTTCGCCCATGAGTAGCCGGGTTAGGCTCAGGCAGCCCCGTGACCCCGAAAGGGATAAAGCGGATTGGAGAATGAATGAATTTTTTTCAGGTTTTTTGAAGCTACACTTTCAGTTTTCCACAGAAAACCAGATGGAGTCAATGATGAATGTATTTAACTTTAAGATGACAAATACACACATCGGCCACTTCATTAGACACACCTTGCTAACACTGGGTTTTGCCTTCATAACTGCCTTAACATTCCTCAGAGAAACAATTTTTTTCCAATCTTCCATTGTCCAGTGTTGTGATCTTGTGTGACTTGTAGCCTCCGTTTCCTGTTCTTGGCTGACAGCAGTGGTACCCGGTGTGGTCTTCTGCTGCTGTAGCTCATCTGCCTCAAGGTTGGATGTGTTGTGTGTTCAGAGATGCTCTTCTGCAGACCTCGGCTGTAACCAGTGGTTATTTGAGTCACTGTTGTCTTTCTGTCAGCTGGAACCAGTCTGACCTTCCTCCTCTGACCTCTGGCATCAACAAGACATTTCCGCCCACAGAACTGCTGCTCACTGGATGTTTGCTTTTTCTCTGACCATTCTCTGTAAACCCTAGAGATGGTTGTGGATGAAATCCCCTTTCTTTCTCATTTTGGTGCTTGGTTTGAACTGAATCAGATCGTCTTGACCATCTCTACATGTCTAAATGTTTTGAGTTGCTTCCATGTGATTGGCTGATTTGAAATGTGCGTTAACGAGCAGTTGGACAGGTGTACCAATGACAGTGTCCAGTCAGTGAAGAATCATTGTGCTTATAAACAGTAAAAATATTTATCGTTTAGTTATGTTTATGTTTCATTGCTAATAAAAACAATACATCTTAAATATTTTTTTATGTAATAAACGGAGAAAAAAATGTCAGTTCCTCCAAAGAGAAAAAAAACATTAAAATCGTCTTTCAGAATGACGGTTTCTGTCTAAAATATAAATAAAGGTTTGAAGAGACACATGAGATTCTTTTTGTCAGTTTTTCAATACCATATTTTATTTTTAAAACTACATAATTATGAGGCAGCATAAACATTACCATCCATAGGCTGGAGACTTCATGAGCTCTGAAACTCCAAATGAAAGAGCTCCCATGAAGTCGTTCCTGGTGGTGCGATCCCAGTCCCACACCTCAATTGACAGCCTGCGGTCCTTATCTGAGGGCTTCAGCTTGCTGCACACACACAGCCAGAGTTTCAACACAAGAGCTATCTAATTTATTACTGCAGAAGACATATATATTCACATTATTAGATTCTTTTTCTTTAGGTTGCAGTACACAAATGCTTGACATGAAAGGAAAAACATCATTCAGCTTACTCAATCTGCCATGGCTGTTGGAAATCTTCATACTCACAAAGTGAAGTGCTCGTGCCATTTGGGGTTGAGGCTGGAGCGGATGGTTTTGGTCTTCTGCTTGGTCTCATTTTTGGGATCTGGGATGAGCTTGAGCTTTACGTATGGATCAGACAGGCCGTTGGGATCCATTGGGATCAGGTTCTTCCCTTCGTCCACTGAAAACGACAAAAAGAAGAAAAACAAACAGGTAAAGATCAGATACTATGAACTTTTTAAGCTATACATGTGATAAGTCAATAAGTATCCTCCAAGTGGCACAATTACTTGTCCCTCTGGGCCCCTCACAGCTTAGACTTTCTTCAGATTTGGTGCTGAGGGGAAAACAGATCGTCTCTTGTGGTCAACAGGTAAAAGAGCAGGTGCTCAGGATCAAGTCAAGGTAATTATTTATGGTGCGATGCATAGGGAGTAAACACAAGACATTTAATGGGAGCAGTGAATGACAAATACAAGCTGTGTCATGCTTAAGTAGAGGCGAAGTCGCTCTTCTTGTCCTCCCATATGTAGCTATTAAGTAAACAAGGGTGCATCAGGGACATTAGCGCTCCATTAGCCATGAGATGTGGAGCACAGCCAAGCATTAACTACAGTACAGCACACTCGCTTGCAAACAGACAGGTCTGTACACTCACATACAATAGACCAAGGTTTTCTGCAGAGAAAGAGTGAACTCGTGACCACTTGGTTAAACGTCAAACTGCAGAATGGAGTCTCAATGTGGGCCTGTCAGTCAAACCTGAGTGGCAAAAAAAAAAACAAAAATTTCCTAAAGAGGAGGGTGCTCGGCCACCCAAAAGTGAAGACAGAACTGAACTGATCATAAACTTAATGTGATGCTGGTTCAAACCAATCAGGGTTTATTGCTCCTGGGGCAACGCCATGTGGAGAAAAAGAAAGGAAACTGTATAAAAGATGTTGAGCCTTGATTTCATTCTCACGATGAAAGCGGAAAGCAGAGGGTAACAACAGCCTGTCTTTGTTGGCTTTATCATCTGTCTCTGCTGTGGAGAATTTAGGTGTGTAGGGAGGTGTGAAGTAGGATGAGTGATAGAGAGCGAAAAGAACATGTGATGCAAGTCAAACGCTTACAGAAGGAACTTGAGGTGTGGGAAGATATTGAGCGATGCAGGACTGGCAGCCCTCTGTTTCCTTAGAGATTCAATGGAAACTTGTCTCTTCGAAATCCTGCTCACTGTGTTTGCAGAACATTAGAGCATGTGCAGCTTCATGAAGGTCACTCCTTCAAGTTTAATATTTCCATGGCGTTAAACATATTCCAGTTGATGCACAGAGTTTGTTTAATCTGCTTCTGGTCAGACAGTAAATATGACTGATTTAACATTTAGAAAAAATAAACATTTTCCTTGTACACTTTGAACAAAACGATGCTTCCGCATTCCTGTGGATAACTAAATCCTGTGTTTTAAAGCAGACAGTGATTGGCCCGCATGAGATCTACTTCAGGGTTTTTTTTTGTAGACATTCAGTGAAGAACTAGAGCCTACATATGAATTGATCCGGTTCTCACTTCTATCCCAAATTTTTTTAAACTGCTGCTTTGTCTTTGGAAAGATCAAGAGTTGAATATTAATTCAGAAAACAAAACAGGTTCTCTTTTGAGTCAATATACATGTGTTTCAAGTCACAACCATAAGGGGGTGATCTAGACCATCTATTGTGGCTTTGACTGCACACAGCTTAAGTGCTTGACTTTGTTTGCAGCACTAATTTCTTGTTCCTGAATTGTAAGAAATCTAACTGATTAAATACATGAACATATTCTGGCATGGTTGTGGAGTCATCTGTGCATGGAACTGGCACAATTTGGCAAAGTGGGTAAATATATATATGCTTGTCAATAATCTGTACAGAATTGTTCATTTTGTTAATGAGACTAAAGCAATACATCTGCACCATTTGAGGTGGTTTTTTACTGTTTTTTTCACACATTTTTTCTCCTCTACGTTGAAGGCAACAAGCATTTTTGTGAGTACACAGAGCCATGTACCTGTCAGCTGGGATCATCACAAATTAGGTCAATTTTCCTACTCTTTTCTGGAAAAAGACAATCTACAAAGAATGAAAGAGGCGATGGATGAATGCAAATGCAAAGCTGAATGAAATAACACGCAGAGAGACGTATGAAAATGTCACGACAAACAAAGTAGAGAACACAAGCAAAACAACACAATGGGAATACTAACAACATGACTTTTGGGAGTCTGGCAGCAGAAGTCTGACAGCAACAAAGTTCAGCAGTTCTCTGAACTCTGAGGAGATGCTGTAAAAACAGAACAAACTCCTTGTGTATTTATGAGCTATCAAGAGACAGACAGGCTGCAAAAAGGGGCTTTGAGGACAAATAATTTTCCCCAGAATATTTATTTAGAAAGAGCTGAGTTACAAATGCCAACTGAAAACAATATCCCCAAAGGTTTGCTTTTGTTTCTTAAATCAGACTTCAAGAGTTTTGTCTGCAAAAGAAGAAGACATTATTACTAAAAGTGTTAAAAAAGAACAAAGAAAACTTTACAAAGTAAAATACAATTGTTTTAGCATTTTGATTGGTAATGCTGAATTAAAATATAATAGCTAAGTAAAAAAAAAGATGACTTGATTCTGATTGAATTTTCTTTCAATTATATTGCAAATATGTTGCTAAGCTAAGACAGAACGCCACATCATATAGAAAGGAAAGCCATACTTGATCTTCATGTTATGTGTAAAACAAACTATCAGGTTTCATCTATTAGGCCTTTCTTTGACTCCCTGAGTAAGTCTACATCTGAAAGCCCACAGCTAAAACATCACCATTTCATAGCACAGCAATATCACAGAAATGCAGGCACTGGAACTGTCAAACCCAGGTATTTTCATTCATTTATGCATGTTTCTGTCAGTTTGTTTGTGTCCTTTATATATTAGCTGAACAAAAGCGTAATTTTAACAACATTTTTTAGTGATTGGCAACCAAACAGTCTGTCTAGCCACTGAAGCTTGAGAAAGGAGGCGTTGCAGCTCCAGCGAAGGACTTCCAGGAGTGGAAAAATGCCATCAGCTGCTCTATTCCAACACTGACTCGTTTAGGAAGAGCTGGAATTTGGCTTTAAAAAAATCCTCCATTGGCTAAAGGGGGTTATCTCCATGAGCTGTTCAGCCATAGTGCTGAGGTAGAGGAGTGGACCTCTAATCAAAAGATTGCAAGTTCAGTTCCCATCTTGCCAACCTGTGTGTCAAAGTATCCTTGAGCAAGATACAGAGCCTCACATTGCTCCTGGTGGTCATAGGTTGGACCCAGTTTTGTATGTCTGAACAGGTGAATAGGACAGTAAAGTGCTATACAAGTACATGCTTTTACCTTGATACCTGCAGACTGAATTCTGATCTAACAAAGGAAATGTATCCACCTCTAAATGGGTCTTCATGCATCATTTCTTTGAATTAGTAACATTTACTTCAGTTATGTTTAATACTTGCTGACAGCATGAGAAAACATTTAAATTTCATCAGACGACAATATTCTCTTAGCGATTGTCTCCATGCTACAGAAATCTATAAAAAGCAGTTCTGCTCTGAAGTCTGAAGCTACAAGTTTACTCTGATATGAAAATTGATTAAATGGAAGGGGTTTTAGGCACTGTTGAAGATTTTTTTGCTTGTGACATGTAAAGTTTCCCACAAAGATGGGAAACCTGGGGTTCTTGGACATAGTTTCTGTAGAGCAGCAGTAAGTCATCTTGGATTTGCCTCACAACCCCAAGTGGTGCAAAAATAAAAAAACTATATATATATATATATATATACATATATACATACATACATACATACATACATATACAGTCAATCAATTGCAAACATTAATAAGATTAATCACACCTTTGGATTGTGATTAAGACTGTTGCTTTCACCCTGGACAGGTCACCAGTCTGTCGCAGGACCAGATGTACAGGTGCAGATATCTTTCAGAACACTACTGGTAGACATCTAACAGAGTAACAAGATTGACTTGTCCGAGATATCCAGTAGACATCTAAATGAGATTTATATTAGTTATCTAACTGACATCTTGTGCCCCATGGGTAATGTTTGTACAGTAATTTCACTCACAAGACAATTTAAAAAGTCAAAGAAATGAATTTAAATTGAAGTAATACTTTAATGTATATACTTTATAGACTCCACTCACTCCTTCACCCACTCAGTGCACACATCTGACCAGCATACAGTTACTGTGCACCTACTTGTAGATTCTAATGACTCTCACAGCAGCCACACAAGTAATAGGAGAAAAGGGTAGGGATTCATTCAAACATCAGAAAAAGTCAATCGGGGGAACTCGCTCTCATTTCATGGCTAAAGAAGAATTTTGAACAGTGGAGCAGCTGAAATAAACAGGAAAGTGGATCTCTCAGCACCAGCAAACAGAGCATATGTCTATGCAGACTGGAGTAAGAATCAGAAAACAAGGTCAGCTTACGCAGAGAAACTGACCGTGTTTACCATCTTCAGCATTCCCCAAATTCCATTTTACTTGACAATCAACAAAATATCAACTATTCCATCTCCATCTTCTGGAGACAGTGCAGAAATCTCAGAGTTTCTGAGAGACCCACTTAATCTGACTACTGTCCGTCTACTTGGTGTTCATGTATTCAAAGACCAGCTGGCCCTTCATACATCCATAACACTTCCTGTTAAATGTTTGTCTTGAGCTAGTGTAATAGCTGCAGAGGACATCTGAGTCACTTAAGTGTTTGAACTTGGACGGTCTGGATGCATTTCATTGAGAGTTGGTCTTTTTCCACACAAACTTTTCAGACTTATTTTCCCTTCTAAACCTCTAAGTTCTAGTGCTCAGTTCCCCATTGAAAGGAATAATCGGCGACCTTAGGAAACAGCAGCAAGGCAAGCTAAAAAAAATTAAGCATAAAACAAAACGGATATCAAAGGTGCAGCCTTTTAGACTAAACATAACTTCCTCAGACAGAAGAGACACGTTTTAAGAACACACTCCAATGAAAATGGTGGTTTTGGTGTTTTTAACATGTTCTCATAGCATTTTCTTGTGATGGAGGACATATAAAAGTATAATTAAAGAATAAAACTGCGTTTCTGATCATTTCTTTATTGAAAACTCTTTTTTAGAAAAAGCTCAGGTTAGTGACATAGCAAATGAAATGGGTGGGTCAAAGTCTTCCTTCTTTGCTTCATTCTGATGCACTCACTTGCAAACACATACGTCTTCATTTTCCTCATCTGAGCTGCCATCTGGCTCTAAACTGTACAATTGGATAACTCCGATATGGCTTGCTGGGTTTTTTTTTTTTTTTTTTTTTCTAAGCTAATGGGAAACCATTGGGAAAGATTTTACAGTAGATAAAAATATAGTTGGAGAGGGGCTTTAAACAAGGACTTTCTTTGCTTTTTATCCTGTTTTTAGTAAAGCCTGAACTGGCTTTGTCACCAGACCCCTGCATTCTGTCTAGATGTATGCGTTTGTGGAAGGGAATATCTGACAAGCAAGTAAAATACAGACTTCGCCATACATCAAGTATTCCAGCTAGCTGCACAGCTCCATGTATTGCAACTCTGTTTCCAAGACATCCACAGCAGCAGTCGTAACTTAAAGTGCAATCTGGATTAAGTGAAAAATCAGATGGTATAAAAATTCTTCACATCAGTTCATGTATCACAAAAATAAACAGAGGAAAATTCAAGCTGAGTCATTACCATCAGTGTAACACATCATGTCATCATATCTTGGTGGTTCGTTCCTTAAAAAAGCACATTTCTGTCTATAACAGATGGGACAAAGGTATGTACCCCTACTGGACACGTAAAATGATATGATTGTGTGAAAATGCAGTAATTATAAACTCTTGGTAATCACACGTTGACAGCTGTATTGATATTTGTCTGAGAAAGTGCAAAGGTCAGCACAAGTGAAAGACATATTGGACAGGAAGGCTGCAGAGGAAGCTTCCAATCACAAGCCAGTAGACCAAACTACTGACTGAATCGAAAGACTCAACATTAACAGCAAATCAGGGGTTTCAAGACAGGATGCATGTCAAATCACACACGAAAAACACACTTTCTTCATCCTTAAAGCATTACTGGTTAAGAGTGTGATGAAGACATAATTAGAGATGAGTCTCAAATGTAATGGAGCAGCTCTCCTGACAGTTGGACAGTAACTAAGGCTCTAATGAGGACTTATCCAAGATATTCACATATAAATTGCACCAAAGGTAAAGATGAACATATAGTGCAGCTTTACATATTCTTTTCTTGCTGATGAAAAACTCTGCATCATTATTACATTTTGCTCTTTAATATTATTTCCTGTTTACACTGTGAGAGGTAAAAAAAAAAATCTACAATAACATTGATCAAAACAAATTAAATTCCCCAACTTCCTGTTGAGCCATACCCTGCCCTTGGACCTCATCCACAAATTCAGACATGCTTTTTTCTCATGCAAGATAACTGTTACATTCTAAAAGTCTGTGCAGCCAAAAAAAAAAAAAAAAAAAGATTTGTAAACGAGCATGGATAAACAGCACTGATAGAATAAAAAGACATGACAGAAAATCATGGTTTTCTCTGCTTTCCCTTCAGCAAACTGTTTAATTATGAGTTACAGCCTGTTAAAAGATATATAAATGAACATACATACATTCTTGTAGCTTGAACACACACACACACTTAGAAACATAGTTTGGTCCCAACATGGACCCAACCATAAGGCTGGAAATCACACTGGACTATAGACCGCATATATTCCTGGACGTAACATGTTCTGACGTCACCCATAGGAAATGTCTTACCTCCGACCCTCCGGAAATGAAGCAAGAGCCTTCTCAGTTACTTCCTGATAGTCTGTCGCCATATTGACACCGATCTACGTTGATTGGTCTGAGTCGCTGCAAGTCATAGCTGAGTCATCAAATCTATGGAAAGTACTGTAGCTAATCAGGAGAAATCTTATTGTCAGTTCCCACTTCTGCCCACGCCTCCACCACATAAACAAGGGATTTAAGTTTTCCCTTTAATAACGCGAGCTCGGGAAAATTATACAAGTCGTTGAGGGGGAACCATTCGAACATTTGATTCTGCCGATGGTAATACTGCATTTTCTTACATTTATTCAGGTAATGCCACACATATTTCGAAAACATGCATAACCCAGTGATAATCAAATATTTAAATATAGAAACCAGTAAATGTAAACGTCGGCATTTCGAACGCACATCCACGTTAACTTTCAACTTCTTTCGTTTACAAAGTGTGTGTGTTTGTCTACCGAATCTTTGCGTTTTTCGCTCCTTGTTCTTCCGCGTTGAGCCTGAGAGACACGGAAAAATCTCTGTTGCTTTTATTTAACGTTGTCAAGAGAAAAAAGCAGGTTATCAAAGGGTTTTTATAGTGGCTGATGGGCAGGAGGGCTGAGAGTGCATCGCTGATGCTGCAGCTGCTTTCTTACATAAACATTGTGTCGTGATGTTTGCATGCCTTAGCTTCAGATGAAGGATACATTTGCATTTAAAATTGAAATAGATCCGACTAAGTTTTCAGGTTTTTATCTTTTTAAAAACTGATGCATTGGTAAATTCCATCGACTACAAAAACAATGGTACAGGCAACGATTGGTTGTATGTAATTGTAAAATAAGCTGGAAAAGGCCTTCCTGGACGGCATTGATGAAGTCTGCTGCCATTGGCTACCCAAAATCTGTCAATCAAATGCCTCAGACATTAGACTTCAGACCCAAGAACACAAATAACTTGCGATTGAGAAAAATATCTTTAAAAAAAATTAGCATTGTAAAGACCGTGTTAAGAAGAAGGTATCAGAGCAAGAATGGTTATTCTGACAATAAAATGACTGAGTAATAACTGTCATTTCTCAATAAAAGTCTATGGGATTTTGGTCTTCTTGAAACCAGCGAGTACTTCCTATTTGGGGACAGGAAAGGGGTTGCTATTTTCAAAGTTTTTAAAGTCAATGCACTGTACTCTTCATTTCTTGATAGATATTCATGTAGCTTTTTCATAGGATCTTACAGATTACTCTAAGAGAACTCAGTGTGATCAAAACAAAGTCACTCTTTGACAGGGTGTAGCTGCTGCACAGCAGTATAAGATTGATTGTGACGTCAGGGTACCATGAATTGGAGGGACTGTGCTGATTATTGCTTTGAGATGACATAACGGCATGGTACAGTTAGATGCCCATTTAATTCAAGCTACAGCTATGGATCATCTGGACCAATTAGTTTAATTGTTGTCTTTATGTAGCACAGAAGTGCAAGGGAGGAACATTGATTAACAGTCAGACTGACTCAGGAAGAATGGGTGGTAGCAGGCTCCACAACAAGTCAGTTTTTCAATTGGCCTAAAATAATACATCACATCTAAAAATACCCCTCCATGAACCGCCACCTTAACGTGGTGGAGGGGTTTGAGTGCTCGAGTGATCCCAGGAGCTATGCTGTCTGGGGCTTCGGCTCCTGGTAGGGTCTCCCATGGCAGACAGGTCCTGGGTGACGAGCCAGACAAAGAGCGGTTCACAAACCCCTTTATTGAAAATAAACATCACAGATTCAGTTGCGTCGCCCGGATTGGCGTTACCGG
>BSAI01000009.1:3097958-3187936 GCA_036245035.1 Adrianichthys oophorus | reverse complement strand
CCCCGCGACCCGGTCCCGGATAAGCGGAAGAAAATGGATGGATGGATCTAAAAATAATACACACTTTCTCGTACCATCACTAGTGCTTAACTGACAAGTTTTATGTTTTGTAATTTTAACTTGTGAATAGAAAGGAAGAGCATGTTGTCTCTTGGGGCTTTAGCCTGTTTCCACAGCTTTTATTTTTCTGTTTACTGGATTCTCAGTCATCTCTGGCTCAGAGGTTGGGAAACTGTGACGCACAATGAGAGAACACTACCCAATAGGGGTGAAACGATTCATTTTGACAAGGATTCGTAATCATATAATTTGTGGTTGACGATGCGATTTATAGTCAATATTGGTTCATTTTGAGCGATTCAATCCACTGACCTAAAATGGATCCAGGACATCTTTAGCCAAAACTTCAACCAGTGTGACTCAGATAAATACCTGGTTCTGAACAGTGCAGGGGAAGTTTTCCAGATTCCACGCATTTCTTGCAAGATAATCAGGTGTAAATGAAATATGTGTTCAAACAAGTAAACAAGAATTAATGTCAAATCCATTCATATTTAAGTTTGACCAAGTTCAGCCCACTGTTGTTTTTCCACATCAAAAGGGAAAATTATTAGAATATTCTACCACACTGTATGGTCACGTCTTTGCTAAATTTCAACACATTGGACTGTAATGATGGATTGATCGTTTCTTGCTGACATCACGTGCGTTGTCCACTGTGATGACACTTGGTTGTTTTTACGTTACAGTAAAATAAACCTAACATGTCTCAATCATAATGGTATTTTCCAATATTGATTATATATTGATTTATTTCATTTTGAAATGATTTTATAGTGGTATAGGTCAATTCTGGTTGGATGAATCAATATATCTATTAGTTCTTACACCTCTAATACCTAAGCATGTCATCCAATATGCAAAAAACGTTATCAAGTATAAAGCAAAAAAATTAAAAAAGCAAGAATATTACATTTAAGTCAAACAAACATAGAAACTCTGAACTGTTGATCTTGCAAGTGGATCTCCCTTAAACCAAGGGAGTCTACTCTTGTGGATTTGTTCTACTGCACTTGACCACATACTGTTGAAAGAAACACAATTTATTCAAGCGTATTCCTATAAAGTTTTACACAATTTTACCTACAGTGTAAGACTGTAGATGCATTTGCATGCAACACGTTTTCCAATCTTACCTTTTTTTTTTTTTCTTTTTTTAAAATGAAAAATATGCTCACCAGTACAGATTTAATGTGCACGTGGGAAATGAGTACCATTGGTGCTCTTGTTTCTTCTAAACATTTGTTTCCTAACATTTGTACACGGGTGACCGTGAACTTGCACCATTGTCCCCATTTCTTCCAGCGATAATTTGTTAAGTGAATAAGTCAGGGAGGCTCAGTGCCAGGGGCGTGTGATGCACTGACCCCTGTCTGCAAGTTAATTGAATGATTATGTGTGCCTGATGTCAGTTCCCGGCTCTCTCCATTGTTCAAGCAGATGTGCTAATGCAGTGTCATTATAGCCCTGGATTTACAACAGGCCTCAAAAACAAAGCTAAAAGACTCAGGCATTAAGTTTTTCTGCTAAACAACAACCTCACAAAAATAATCCCCACAGTTCAAAGACAGATAATCTGCATATAGCTTTTAGTCAAAATGTATGAAGAGCAACAAGCCAGCGGTACTAAAGTGGTAGAGTGGTATTAAAATTGTGTATCACCGGAGCAAAATAACATTTATTTGATGGCAATTCACAAGTCCACAATATCATTTAAATATAACGCAATTCATTCAGATATTGATTTTATTTTATTTTTTCTCCTCCAAACCAGTTTTGTTTGGTTAGGAATAACAGGTTTAACAAAGTTAAAGGGATTTATTTACACAGAGCAAAGGTGGAACTTTCAACAGGAAAATTATCATTGCATCAAAAGCCAACAGAACAGCAGTTTTTTGTCAGAAAAATTATAAATATTCCCTAAAAGGAAGATCAAATAATGGATTTAAAGATTTAATTTTCCAATGTCGCATTTTATTGAACAATTTTGTAAACATTTGCTTTGCAACATAAAAAGTCTGACAGTTTGTATGAACACATTTGGTTGGGTCAGACTTGAGCTTAATCTACAGTTTATATTCCAGCAATTATTTCTATCAAGGAAGTACTTCAACATTATGCTTTTGAGAAAGTAGTGCTTTAAACCTGATTTAATCAATATGTTCAAGTAATCTATCAGCACAAACCGACCATGAAAGATTATAGATATGTTGCTTCCTGAGGAGTTCCTGACTGCTGTGATTGAGGATTTTATCTAATGTTTTATGAATGCAAACAAAAGAAAAATATCTCCCTTCAGCTGATTGTCAGGATATGACACCACGGAGCCAGTTCATAATAAAACGGTTAGTGTCTCCACCCAGATTAACCCCTGTTATAGTGAGAGATTTTGTGGAGAATTGTAATCCAATCTCTAGAATGGTCTTAGAGTCTAAATATGAGCCTGCATTTATGGTTCACGTGGCTTAAAAATGTGCTTTTCTCCAACACTTCCTAAAAATGAATTTGTTTACAAACAAGTCTTAACCTGGATGAAATGAAATTCCAAATAAGACCTGTAATGTATATGCATTTCTAACAAGTGAGGTCCTAACGTATGGGAAATGCCAGTTATATTATTTACAATCAACACACAAGAAAAATGTATTCACAACACTTTAAAGAGTGCATCTGCAAAATGTTACATAAACTATCTCGACATATATACATGTATTACAGCTAAAATGTTTATAATTAAATAGCAAAATGAAGAATAACAAGAAAAAGAAAGAATGACAAACAGGAAAAATTAAGATAGTGGCAACAGTTTCAGCTAATAAAACAGCAAATACCATAACAGTCGTTTTTTTGAGAGAACCTCCTCTGTCACAGAAAGTGTATTACTCAGAATTTGCTCATAATGTCGCTGTGTCAATGCATTACTTTAATAAAAATAGGCTCTTATTGAATTTAGGATTTAAAAACCAACAAAAACAATATTTTTGTGTAACTTCGTCTAGAAAAAAAGAAAACCTACAGTATCTTCTTTTAAAATGACAGTCACCTCTTTGTTGTCACCAAACAAAGTGCACTCTCATTTATGTAGATGGTGTTCATGCCTTTACAAAGCAGACATTTTTTTATTGATAAAACTAAGAGGAACTTTGAAATCAATCAGGAATTCTAGTTTCATATCACCTTAATGCAATGTTTAATAGTCTTAAATATTACTCATCCTGTGTAAAGAATCTAAAAAGTAAATTTGTTTTGCTAAGTAGACAACAGCTAGGTTGCTGTTGAAATTCCACAAAGTTAATTGCCTTTATTTTGCTGCTGTGTTTATGTTATTGTCATTGTAATTCTTTATAATAAAGTGTTGATGAAAGATTTAGATGTTATAGTATTTGTAATTATTTTAACTTACACTGTCGATGAACATCTAATTCTTATTTTTTTATTCGAATATAGTTTATTTAGTTTAGTTATTTAGTTCAGGCTAACACACACTGCGGAGCTAGCGGTGATCGGGAAAACGCTTTCATTTCATGTGCACAATATGTACATCCACCTTTGAAAAAGTTCAGATGTTGTTTGTTTTCGTGGGCGGACAAGCGCAGACTTGCTGCCAATGCCGGCTCAAAGATGACATCATAGAGTGGGTGGCACCCACAAGGAGCTAAAGCTTCAGAGTTGTCTTATGTCCCAGTGAGATACGAGCTCTCAAAATAACTCATATTTCATTAAAAAAATTATTCTTAGTGTGCCTAAGGTAATATATTATCATTTTTATGAATATAGTTTACTCTGAAAGGCTAAAGAATAGCATGAGATTGGCCCTTTCATAAGATTTTTCTTCTACCCATTCCTTTTTTAAGCACTTTTTCCCTTTTTGCTCATCGTGTTTAAATGACTATTTAATCTTGTGTATGAAAATAAAAGGAAGTCAATCAATCAGACATAAAAGTGCTAAGCCATGACCCATTTCGCAACGAGTCTTTGGATCATATTGCTGTGATCTTGATAAGAATTCATCAGCAAACCTTTCGTTTACAGGAAACATGTTCTAACTGTGTAAAAAAAGAGACAAAATCAGACACTCACTCACTCACTCACAGTAGATGAACTATAGATTTAGTTTGGATGATCTTTCAAATGTGGTACAACTCTGAACTAGAATAGAATGTCTGACCAAAAAAAAAAACTCAAAGGATTTGTGAACTTTACAGGAATGGCCAATACAGCATTATTGTTATCAGTCAATTGGGGCATTTCTGCTGATGTCTTGATATGTCACTCTACTTTGACTTAATGATGATCGTGAATCTGCAACCAACTGAAAGCGAGCCTGCAGCAGCCTGTCACTGTATTTGATGTCTTTATGCACTTGCAGAATTTACCGATGGTACAAACACTTGCTAACAGTTCCTGGCAGACAACATTTAAAGAAGAGACCTCTGGCTAGAGTCAGCTGCTGTTAGAGATAGCAGGAGTTACGGGGGGGGGCACCAGAGGAACTAAATGCAGGAGTAAACCACAAGTCTTTAATCTTTATGTGAATCCTATGGGTGGCAAGATCACCATCTCCACTTTGGATTATTTACGTCTCTGACTTTTGTTTCTGTTTTGATTACCATCCACTCACAACAGTAACTGATTCTGTACAATTAAGTGCACTTAACCTTCATTCAATTGTACATAGCTCCTAAACAAATACATTAAGCTCATGTCATACACATAGTATATTCTGATGCATTCCTTGTGCAGTGTAAAACCATTCACATCATTGACTGTTGAAAGGGAGAGTAAAGGTTATGGTTCCTACCTGAGACTTTCAGCTTGTCCCCATTGACCTCACACCTGAGGTAAAGACGCCCCCGTCTCTCAGTGTGATCCGTTCCACACAAGCTGGGCACGTTCATCACACACTGATTGTGAACGTTCATATCGCAAGCTGATGGGACACAGAGCAGGGGAAAGGGGAATCTATCAATTATGCATTTGAAGTAAACCAAATGAAACTGAAGAAATGTGAGTTCACTGTGTAACATTAGCCGACCTTTCACAATCCAGTTTTAGACAGATATTTTAACAAAAAACAAGTATTTAAAAAGTAGGATGTGGGTGCACAAACATTTTTATTAATGTTTCAGTGCAGTAAGCTCTTCACGCACACCTCTGAGATTTATTACAACCGCCTCTGAGCTTTTCTCTACAGACATATTTCAATCTTATTTCCTTTTTTTTATTTTTGAAACAATAATAAAGCATTGTTTTGCAGACAGCTGTGTAAGAAGGGCAAGAACAAGGTTATAACCCAGATTCATCTCCCTTATGATATGCAAGCATGTCATGTCTGTCAGCCGGCTGAGCCCCCCTGTAACAGATTGAGAACAGTTACCGGTGCTTACATCATCATGTCACCAGGTCACAGAATGAAAAACAATGAAAAGGGATCAACAGCTGTCACAGTCTGACTTCTGCATTTTCCAGAGAAATCAGGAGAGTATCATAACAACACAAAGGGGTGTGGGTTCAGGTGGAGCCATTCATGTTAGTTTGGCCTCATAGTCCACCACCCCAACTTGAAACTAATTTCTTTTTACAGTGCAGTGTGCAGACCAAAGGTGGAAATAATGACAGTGCTATCCAAATTCTCTTATTTCTATAGGAAGCAGAAGTATGACAAGCATGTATTATTTCATTGAAGGGCTGCTGCTGCCTGCAAAAGGCCAGTCATTTATTTCAGTAATTATTTCTCAAGTTTAAGAATGTTTTTTTGCATAAACATTATTTTACCTTATGAATAAATGTTGATTAATTTCATATTTGTTAATTTACAACACTGCAATTAGTCTAATGATCTGATCAGATCACCAAGTTTGGTGTTTTTGTTTTTTTTGTTTTTTTTTTAGCTTTTTTGGACACATTTCCCATTCTTTGTTCTTCTTGCTCCCGAACTGTGGAAAATCATTGCCAACTAGAAAAGCTGAATGTTTTTGAATGTCTTTACGCTGAATGTGGTCACTGAAGATGCTGAAGCTGTTTACCTAAATTGCTGAAGAGATTTACTGAAAACATGATAACTAATTGCTTGAGGCTAAAGTTGCGGCCACATTTCTGATCAATTTCGCATACAGACTTTATGTTTGATACAAATAAAATGTGTTATGCTACATCAATCTACTTATAAGCTTTTCAAAACTGAAAGAAGGATTTTGAAATGACTTGTGATTTAGAAACAGCATCGATTTGTTCGAGAAAAATTCTATGAAAGTGTTTCTCAACTTTGTGTTTCTGCACATTAATAATGATTCACAATTTTAAAAAGCAGGGCTGCACGGTGGAGCAGTGGTTAGCGCTCCTGCCTCACAGCAAGAAGGTTCCCGGTTCAAGTCCTGGCTGGGGGACCTTTCTGTGTGGAGTTTGCATGTTCTCCCCGTGCATGCGTGGGTTTTCTCCGGGGACTCCGGCTTCCTCCCACCGTCCAAAAACATGCTTCATAGGTTAATTGATCACTGTAAATTGTCCCTAGGTGTGGATGTGAGTGTGCATGGGTGTGTGTTTGTGGCCCCTGCGACAGACTGGCGACCAGTCCAGGGGTGTACCCTGCCTTCGCCCATGAGTAGCCGGGTTAGGCTCCGGCAACCCCGTGACCCCGAAAGGGATAAAGCGGATTGGAAAATGAATGAATGAATGAATGAATTTTAAAAAGCTTTTTGGGGTATATTTTTCCATATTTTTGCAATTTTTCCAACATGTTAACACTTGATTCCATGCTAGGCCCAGTTAAATGTGGCTCCCTTTTGCTATTTTTACCTGAAATTTTCTATTGTTTGGCATGATGAAGTTTTTTTTTGGCACCTTGCTGAGGTATAAAGTGGATTTCACCCTCTTTTTTAGGTTCTTTAAGAGCTTTTCATGCTTTTGCAAACTTTTTTAGCAATTCTTTACCACATTATGCATAAAGAAGCTTCCATACCTTTTAGCAATTGTGTTCTTAATCAAATACAGTAGCCGTAGCAATGTCAGCAATTCCTTTTACTTTTTTAATCTCAAAACTTCAAGACGTTCAGCATTAGGTTTAGCACTTTAAGCAAACCTTTTCAGAAATATTCAGCAACTCAAGAAAAACTCTTTAGATTTACAATTTTCAAGAAACCTTTCAGCTCTTTAGGCAAACTGCTTTAGCAGTCTGTCTAACATAGTTTCTTAAGAAATATTTCAATTCTTCAGCAATTTTAGCATTATGCAACTAGCTTTAGCATTTTCAGCAACTTCATTCAGCAATTTAAGCACATTACTTCAGCAAACAGCTTCAGTATCTTCAGTGACCAGGTTCAGCATAATGCATCACACTAGCATTATTTCGGATAAAGCAAATTTTCTAGTCACCTCTTTCTTTGCAACTTTATTTTCTTTATTTTATTGCAATTATAAATAATAAATATGTATAAAATGTCGCAATTTGAGGTACTTTTCCTTTTGCTGTGTTGGTTAATTGATTTTAATATGCATTAGTTTTTCATATACTTCATATTTTTGAATAAAACATTTGTGAGTGTTGGTTCAAAATACTTACAATTAATTAGTTGCATATGTGAAAATTTTTTTTTTCTTTATTCAACAACAAATTTGTGGGAGATTTTTCACTTTTCTAATCCTATTTTGCAAAGTCTAGACAAAAGGGAGAAAATGTGAAAATGTTTTTGGATTTCTATAAAATGTAAAATAAATGTTTTCCTCTTCAACTGAAACTGGAACAAGTGCACTCTACAAAAATTCCCAGGCTAAGCAAAGAGACCTGATGGTAATAACAAACTCAGTCTTTGTAGAATTATAATTTGAAAGTTTAAGTTTGTTGTTTGAGCTAGCATTTCATCAGTAATAGTTCAGTATGTCACAAAGCTCCTGTTAGGCACAGCAAGGGGTCGGCACTAAATGTCACGAATCTGTGAACTCATTAAAGATTCCAGACTTCAACTCACAAGCAAGATAATCTTTGATTCTCTTTTACTGAAGAGAACTGACAAAAGGTGACTGTCCTGAGTGAAGGTCCGAAAGGAGAAAAAAAAAGGGTAAAGTCACTTAAACTTTAAATTTCCAAGCATAGCAATCAAAACATATAATTAATTTGCATGCTAAAGAGGTATAGCATAAATTTTGTATGGAGTGATTTTTGTGACACCATATTGCAAGCAAAATTCACATGTTGAGATCAAAATTTTCAAAAAAAACACCATACAACTTCATAATTTGCAAATGAAAATATTCAACATTTGCTTTCAAAAACTTGTTTTTTGCTTTCAAAACTATTTTTGTGTTTGCAACACAAATGTTTTTAGATGCGTTGTCTTTCATCTCGCTTTTGCCCGATCTTTGATTTAGTTCTTGAGTTTCAGTTTCCTGTGGTAATTCTGCCACCGAACAGCCAATCACAGACAAGAAGGTTTATGCTGATTGGTCTAGATTCCATCCAATCTAGTGTCTCTGCCTCACACTGACAGTGCTCGAATGCAGAAATGGATTTTGGACTAAGTATTGGTAATGGTTCTGTTTAACCGGAATTCTGCAGTCTTCAGCCATTCTGGCCCGTTGTCCTTTGAGCAGAACTCAGAAGGAGCAGAAAAGCCAAAATATACAACAGGGTTCTGTAATTATTTATTTATGTTAGTGTAGAGACCAGTGTGTTTAAAATGTCTGCAGCAGAAAAACCATCTTAGCTCTGCCTCCGTCCAGCCGAACATTACATGATGTTATGATTATGATTTGCTTAAATAAAATATTGTTTTTTTCCATTAATAAAATGTTGAAATATTAAGAGAAAATAGCAATTTTTTTTTCATAAATTATTATGTTTTGTATTTTGGACAAAAGCAAACATAAGTTTACATTTGTTTGTTTTTGTTTAATTTCTTTTTTTTTTTTATATAGCAAACAGATCTTAAAGAAAATCAAACTTTTTACCAATATTTTGCTCCAGAGGATGTCCAGATCAAAGTCCTTTTTAGTGTAATGTCAGCAGATAAACTTTACCGTTTATTTAACAATTCCTCAGATCGTCAGCCATAAATTCACATGTTTAACTAAATAAAATGTAAAAAAAAAAAAAAAAAAGTATGGATTATTTTTAAAACGATTAAAAAAGATTTATTTCTAAAAATCGAGGCTAAAAGAACCTCTTCAGCGTTTGAGCCTCAGTAGCAGACACCGTGTTTGATAAATATGGCAATTTGATTGGATAGAATCTAGACCAATCAGCAGGCTGTTTGATGCACAACTGTCACAGAAAACAGAAACTTAAGAACGCAAATTCAAAGATAGGGCGAAAGCGAGATGAGAGGCAACGCATCTGAAAACATTTGTGCTGCAAACACAAAAATATTTTTGAAAGCAAAAAAAAAAAGTTTGCAAATCCAAAAATATTTTTGAAAACAAAACAATTTTTTTGAAAGCAATTATTAAATGTTTTCATTTGCAAATTATGAAATTGTATCCTTAAAATGTTACATGTTTGCAATTTAGAAAAGTTTGTTCTCAAAACTGTGACTTTTGCTTGCAATATGGTGGCATAAAAATCACCCTATAATTTTGTCCTTGTTCAATTTCAACACAATTAAAATTCACAAACCTGATTTACTGTGTAAATATGTCTCAGTATTTGTACATAGTCATTTTAGACTGTGGCATTGGCAAATGCCACTCAGTTACAATCAATTTCCCAAGAACCAATAGTTAAAAGAAGATATTTTAATAATAAATAAACTCACAGTCACACTTCATCCCCTGGTGAATGAGACCATAAAGCAGAGAGCCACAGTGGTCGCAGAAAGTGGGGCTGCCATACGTGTGGATCTTGAACTTGTGCTTTGTTCTGGGATCCTAAAGAATACAAAAAAAAGAAATGTAAACGGGAAACAGATTCAGTTACCATATTTCAGTAAAGGAGAGTTAAGATATTAATATCTTTAAACAGACCATGCAAAAAAAGCCTCAGAAGGTAAAAAGCACAGCTTTGTGTAGAAACCAATTCCACTAAACAAAGATATAAACACAACACTTTTGTTTTTACTCCCATTTGTCATGAAAAGAACTCAAAGAGCTGAAACATTTTCTAGAAACACAAAAGAACTATTTCTCTCAAATTTTGCTCACAAATCTGTCTAAATCTGTGATATTGAGCGCTTCTCCTTTGCTGAGAAAATCCATCCCACTTCACAAGTGTGCCATATCAAGATGCTGATTAGACAGCATGATTATTGCACAGGTATGCCTTAGACTGGCCACAATGAATAGACAGCTTTTGGTGGAGTAATGAACATTCAATTAATGAGCAACAGCTCAGGTAGACATTCCTGCTGTTAGCATGCTCCCTCAAAATGTGCGACATCTGTGTGAATGTGCTATGTGATAACAACCGAACATTTTGCCGTGTGCAAAATAAAACTTTGGAAAACCCTATCATGACGAGTTACTCATTCTACCGATAATTTTTTGTGGAAAACCAAGTCTACAGGAAATAAGTGTGTCAAAACACTCATCAAAATGTGTCAAACTGGCAGTTCTTAACCAGGGGGAGTATCAGCTAAATCTTTTAATGGAGAAGTAAGTGTTACCATTCACAAAACAAATGACCTTTGCAGCTGCTGTTCTGACATAATCTTAAGGAGAAAAGCAATTTTTGTAACAATCTCAAGAGTCTAAGGGCGGAATAATCAGGCCTCTCTTAAACAATCTGAACCCCCATCATTCTACAATGACAAAAACTAATCACAAAACTAAGCATTCAAGATAATTGCCAGTCTAGACATAAAACACAACCTCCATTTGCAAAGGTAGACCTGAACAAATCTCTTCAACCTCCAAGCAGAGAGGACAAACACCACAGAGATGTGTGGAGAAACCCAAACCAAAGGAGTACAAGCATTTCTTCAAAACCCTCAGAGAAGTTCAAGATTGACTATTTGTGCTTTGCAGTAATCAAATAAATTTTAGCCCCTTAATAAAGTGTGGTCTCATTTACATGACAAACTAGGTAACAGAGTCCTTCCAGATAACAGATATAAACAAAAAAATCTGAAGTTGACATTTCTTGGTTAAGACCCATAACCCCACATTATCCCCAACAGTAAAAAAGGGTTAGGGAAAAATGCATTACAAAGCTATAAAATGTCATGTAAAGTGACCCTGACATTTTTTTCTTAAATTATCATGTGAGGTGCAAACTAACACACAAAAGGTTTTTAATTGATGCTGTCAAAAATTTCTGTCAAAGAATGTTTGCATTTCCTTTTCTTTCAGTCCTGGTAGCTTTAGATCTGAAAGTGTGCTTCAGTTTTGCCATGCCTGTAGCTAGAGAAACAATCCTATGACTGTGCATCATTTGCATCTGTCACTCCTAAACAGACAGTTTGTTTTTTCAGTATTTTTATCAAGGCTTGATCAGTTGCTAGGCTGTATTGGATTGAAAGTGTGGTTCCTGTAACAGGTTAACGCTTTAATCACCAGAGCTTCAGCTCTAATGTTGACAATCTTTCGACAACAGTAACTCTCTAATCTTTTACGCAATTGACGTAATTCCAGCAGACTTGAAAACAGAGTGTTTAAATCAGTTGAATCACATTGATTGAGTGAACGGTCGAAGATTTATGTCAAACCTTATGTCAAAGAGAGTGTGTTACTTAGGAGACGCCAGCAAAAATCTCTGGTGTTGTAGGGTTAAAAAAGATCTGGAACTGCAAATTTGAACTAGTTTAAAAAGTAGATAAATTAGAATGTGTTTTGTTGTAAGAATTAGGTTTAGTTCCAACTTTTGTTATTACTGCATAAAAGAAGACACAGGACAGTTTTCCAGTACTTATTCAAAGCGCTTTATTTTATATTCAAATACTCATAGACGTTGATGCCCTGAAACAGACTAGTGACCTGTCCAGGGTGTACGCTGCCTTCGCCCAACAGTAGGCGGGTATGGTTCTGGCAGCCCCGTGACCCCATAAGGGATAAAACAGGTTTAGAAAATGAATAGATGGAAGTCTGTTAGCCCTGCAACAGACTGGCGACCTGTCCAGGGTGTACCTTGGAAAATGGATGGATGGATTGAAGTAATATAAGCGAGTTTATTAAAAAAAACATTTGTTTCTTTTTCATTATCTTAGAAAACCAAAAACAGCAAATAAAATTTCCAAGAATAAAATATTTTCGCCATCTTGTCTGCATCCAGGTCCCTTTTCGGATTGTTGATGTCTCTTTCATGGATGGAAAAAGTCGTCACTGGGGAGGGTGGGGCCACTAAGGTGGGTATTGGTGGAGGTGACTGGAGCTGGAGCTGTTGGGGACGTGGTGGGGGGTGGTTGGAAGACTGTCTCTTTGTCTTTCAAAGCGGCAGTAGAACTCATTCAGGTCGTTGGCGAAGCGTCAGTCGTTGATGGAGTGGGGGGCTTTATGCTTGTAGTTGGTGATCTGTCTGAGCCCTTTCCACACAGTTGCAGAGTCATTGGCTGAGAACTGGTGTTGGAGCTTCTCAGAGTACAGTCATTTAGCCTCTGTCACCGCCTTGCTAAAGTTGTACTTTTGCCTCTGAATCTGTCTTTGTCCCCACTCCTGAAGGTCTCTTCCTTGCCAGCCTTAGCTGAGTTTGTCTGTGAACCAGGGTTTGTCATTGTTGCAACTCATACAGGTGCATGATGGGACACAGCAGTCTTCACAGAAGCTGATGTATGGCACCACAACATCTGTGTACTCATCCAAACTGTTGGCAGCAGTCCTGAAAACATCCCAGTCAGTACAGTCCAGACATGCCTGGAGATGCTCTTTGGTTTCACTGGTCCACTTCTTTGAAGTCTTCACCACAGGTTTACAGAGCTTTAGTTTCTGCCTATAGACAGGACTCTCTGGTCGGGCATTTAACAGACTGTTTTTGGGAGTTGGTGAGTGAGGTTACCTTTGTCAAAGTCTTCAAGGACAATAACTAAGGAATTCGGGTTGGTCCGCTCCACACACTGTCTGGTCGGAAAGCCTACGCTGAGCGTCCTGCGAGTCGGGGAACGGCGGGATATAAACGCCGACCAGAATGAATGAAGTAAACTCCCGGGATGAATAAAACGACTTACAGTTAATGATAAAGGATTCCAGATCAGGAAAACAGTGCTGATGGATCACTGTTACGGCGTTACACCAACCACTGTGGACGTAAAAAAAGATTCCTCCACCTTCTCAGTGAAGCACAAAACCGCAGATGAAGAAAAGTCCCTGTTTCTGCCCAACAGCAGTTGCAATTCTTCCACTTTGTTGGGCATTGAGCGCACATTAGAGAGAGATATTTGCAGTAACACTGTCTGTAGTACGGGCTGACAAAGACAGAGCAGTGCACCGGCCCGTTTTTTCTCTCTTCCGGCATTTCACTGCGTGAGCGCGCCTTTGACCAGAATATCCAGAATTTCCTGAGTTGGAAGCAGAAAGTTAGGAAATAAGTCGACTGGAGTTGTTGCTCTGATGTTTACTAGCTCTTCTCTAGTAGAGTTAAAGCATGAAACAAAACAAAATAACTCCCACCAACACACGAGGCAGCCGTCCACGGCACCATCTTGTCATTTATACCTATATATATCCATACATATATTTAGGGTATCTCAGTGTGGTTTTTAGAAACACAATAAACTTGTGAACCTGTTTAAACACTGGATTGCACTTCCACTTTTGCAAGAAGTAAATGTTTGTCTCAGAAAGTCAGCAAGTCTCACTGACCTCATTAGTTTAACTTCCACAACCTTCATGTGGTTCTGATGTTGGACCAACAACCTTCCCTTTACAGATGGTCTGAATGAGCATTTATGAGGACAAATTGAAACTGTAAATAAGTTCAGCCGGCTACACCTTCATGGGCACACAGGGTTGTCCATTAACTCATCCTGTGTGCGAGCTGGGGGATAGAATGGGTGTTCTTCTTTGGTTTCCATCCTGTTTTACAGTCTAATTGAAACATAATGGGAAAATCAAACCAGACTGAGCGGCGCGTCTTTGTTGAAATGATGACTCAGTATGATGGCTAAAAGAGGATGTCCTGCATGATGACTGAATGGTGCAGTGAAGAGGATGTTCTTCAGTCAAAACGGGCATAAGAATTTTCTTCGAGGGCATGAAGGACAAATTTAAAATCATTATTAGCTTGTGTGTCATTTTCAACTTGGGGTCAATTTATGCAATTGAAATAATAAATGGATACATTTGCTAAGTCTGTTTGGGTATAATATGCAAGCAGAGCTGGGAAAAAATGAGCATCTAAAAGGTAAATGTGAGATTATTACCAAAAGCTTTTTCTCAAAGTTTTTCTCAAATATCCAGAATAACTGTAATCGAAAAGAAAAAAGAACATCTCTCTGAATGTGTAATAATGGAAACCCAAACCCAACTTATTTTGAAATTGAAAGGTTGCACATTGTGACGTACTTTTTCACTTGTGGCCTTTCGTACTTAGTTCGATTAGGCAGGAAATAAAATAAACACATATTCCACTTTTTTTCACTCTGTAATATTTTGTAATTACCAAAAAACATCACTTTGGTTTTTTCAAGGTTCAAAGATAGTTTACTGTAATGCATACATGATTTTATTTTGTTCAACTCTGTGTTCACCACATGGATAAATTCCCTTTGACTGTCTGTAGAATAAAATATATTTGTGTCATCAGCAAATAAAATGAGTTTTAAAAATTTTGAAACGTTGAATATATCATTTATGTAAATATTGAAAAGCAGCAGGCCTAGAATTGATCCTTGGGGGACACCACAACTTATCTCCTTGGCCTCTGATGTAAATTCATTAATCTGGACAAATTGTTTTCTTCCCTTTAAATAGCTTTTCACGCAACTAAGTGCTAGTCTCTTATCTCATACCCTTACAGTTTATCAAGTAGGATGTCATTTAAGTCAATGAAAATTCCAGCTGCATATTTTTTTTTTTTTTGTCCAGAGCTTTTGTGATTTCCTACTTAGCATCAATGATAGCCATTGAGGTTGATCTGTTTTCTCTGAAACCCTATTGGTTTTCATTTATAATGTTGTGTTTATCAATAAATTTAGCTATTTTTTCATTAAATATCTTTTCTAAAATGTTTGAGAATTGATGAAGGAGAGAAACAGGTCTATAGTTTGTAAACAGGTGTTTGTCTCCGCTCTTATAAATAGGAATCACTTTTACAATGTTCCTTTTGTTTAGGAATTTTCCAGTTTGTAGTGATAAGTTACATTTATATGTTAAAGGCTTAGAGATATTGTTAATGACCTTCTTCTAATACTGTCATGTTAATATGATTACAGTCTGCTGAGTTTTTACTCTTGAATTTGTTAACAGTTGATATCAGATCATTTTTCTTCACATCAGAGAGAAAGATTGAGTGTGGGATCCGTGTGATGGTGGAATATCTTCTTTGCTGGTTTTTCTTTGGAATTTCTGCTGCCAACTCTGGACCCACGTTTACAAAATAGTTGTTAAAACTGTATAGCTTTGACCCTTCTAATTTGTATAGTAATCTGGATATGTTCGTTTTTTTGTCCCTTTTTTAATGATGCTGTTTAATATTTCCCAAACTCGCTTCACATTGCTTTTATTTTCATTCAGTAGATTATTGTAGTACGCTTTTTTACTGTTCTGTGTTATTTCAGGTTTCTTGACCTTTGTTTTAAGAATTTTTTATAGAGGTTAGTTTTCTTTTTACAAGCATTTTGTAGACCAGTAGTTAAACAAGGACATCTAGCAAATTTGTTATTGAATTGATTAATTGCACAGCTTTTGTTATAGAGTGAGTTAAATATTTGTAAAAAACATTCATAAGCGGTGTCCACATCTTTCTCTCTGTAAACAGAGTTCCAGTTCTGTCTGGATAAGTCATTATTAAGGGAGGTCATTGTTTTTGCATTTCTTAACCTTTTGTAGACTGTTTTTTTTAAATAATTTTCTTTGTTCTTACATCGATGTCAAATAGTGTAAAAACTGGTAAATGATCAGTTATGTCATATCATGAGTCCACTCATATGAGTGTTTTCTATATTTTAAAAGTATATTATCAGCACTGTGAGCAGTGATTCTGCTGGGTCTTGCTATGGTTGGATATACATTTTAAGAAAAACCAAGACTCTTTTTCTGGAGGACTGGATTCCTTTCTTTTTTTTGTCTGTGTCAGACTTCTGATAAGCTTTCCTTCTTGTTGGAAAAAGCAAACTAACCAAGAAAACAAAGTTTAGAGCAAACCAAAGAGCCCAAAACGAAAACAAAGTACTGTAGGTAATGGTTTGTTTCAGTTTCATTGAGAAACCAATGCAAATTTAGTTTCCAGTACTTCCTGGGTGACGCATTTTACTAACACAAATCCTATTTGTTAGCAAAATGTTTGGAAGAGTACTTTCAAATGTTAACTGAAATTTTAGACGTCAGGTTCCTCATTGAGTTGAGTAAGTTTTCTCTTTCAAAAGCAAAACACAACACCTTGACTGCATTTGGCAACTCAACAGTGTGTAATCTTATCACCTACATCTGCCTCTTTTTTTTTTACATTTTTGTTTTGAAAAATAATCTTTAAATTTGACAGTGTTCAATGAAATATGAAATATAGCAACCATTTATGGAAACAAATAGAAGGCTGCCAACAATGAATGTATGCCACTTCATGGATCACCCTCAGCCAAAGAAAACATGCATGTGTGAATTGTACTGTGGCCATAAATGCATAATATAAAATAGTTATATATATAAACATAATCTAACATTATTTAAGGTGAAAATATTTTTGTTCATTTATCCCAAAAAATAAATATTCAAATCTAGCATAAATCATCTGTACATTATATCCAGCAGTCTTTTCTTGTCGATCAAGTCTTAAGAGAGCAAATCAACCATGAAGAACGTCTGCATCCAAACAACAAAAACACATTCAGTATGTTATCTGAATATTTAAGCGAAAGCCTTTCCTGCTTTTTATTCTAAGTTTCTTTTATTTAATTACTGGTGGTTTATTTTTCAAGCTTCAGATTATACTTTTTTCACAATTAGTTGTCATATGGTTGAAAAGGAACTAAAAAAAACATCTATGAATGTTTTCTTTGTTTAAAATTCAGTGAATATTTTTAAAGATGTTTCTGGATTGAACTTTTCTGAAAATAATGTAGTATAACTTGCTGCAGGTGGACTCTTTCTAAATAAGAAGTCTAAGGAAGAGGTGCTGAGCTTACACTCTTTTGGCTGCAGATAGAGAGCTGAGTGTTGGGTAAGAACGAAGGACTTGATTGATGTCATGATCAGCTGTGAGGAAGGTGGGGTCAAGAAGCAGGATGCAGGGAGTGGACACTAAAGACACAGGGGGAGCCAGCAATGATTAAGAACGCTAAACAGTTTGAGTAAAGTAAGGAAGCAGGTTCTTTTTATGAGAGACTTCTGAACACCCTGCAGCCAATCATAATTAACCTCTCACCCAGAAAGAAGACGGTTATTAATCATGTGATCACTTAATCGCAGATTTATTTTAAAAAAACATGGCATGAGACACTTTCATTACATGGTTTCTACTTACAGGCTAATAATTTCAGGCACTAGAGCACGTTGTGATTGTAAATTGTTTTGCTAGAAAATCTATAGTAGTAAAGGTCAATGGGTGGTACAGTGGGGGGAAGCTCTACGCAGAACAATATATTCTATAAATTATCTACACCTGATGCATTTGGCTTGACAAGGTTACTAATTTTAGCATATAAATCACAACCCTGATTCTTTTTGGCCTTTCACTAAGCTGCTGAAGGCAGGGCAGGTTGCCACAGCAGCTTAAAGAGGTTTTACCTCATCATGTGCTATCCGTTAACACATCTGGTCCTGCCAGTGCTGAAACTTAAACCTCACATTTTTACCAACTGCAGGGTTCACCTCACCTTGTTCACATGCTTTAAATGGTTGACAACCACAGAAATGCTAGAAGGAGATTATAAATTATATAGAGGTAATTTTGCTTAAGGAAAAAGTCAACTAAACTAAACTAAAACTACAATATCTGAACCCCCAATATGAATGTAACCATTCAGATTGTGCGAGACAATGCTGGAGACAAAATAATCAGTTCAATATCGGTCTGTCCGATTAAAAAGAGGCAGATCCCAATATAAGTCAAAATAGCAAATATCTTCCCGATAATCGCCCCTCAGCACTAATCGGCCGACCCCTAATTTGGATACTGCAGAAATTAGTTAACTTGAAAATAAAATTTAAATTTAAAAAAATTTAAGTTAAAAAAAATATTGCAAATTTGAAAAAAAATTGCTAATTTAAAACTTGAATAAAAAGAAATATTTAAGCCTAAAATGTGTTTTATTTTCATTTTAAACTTCTTTTTTCCATTTCTTCCTCTTTGCTTTCAGTTCTTAGTTTTCAGTTCCAATTCATGTTTTAAGTTTTCACTGCCGAGCTGATCCTTTTTTTATGTGAGGGGCGGGGCTTTGGCATTTGTTACCGGTCCGGGACATTTCCCATGGGGTGACACTGTGACACACAGTATTGTCAATACTTTTCTCATTCAGACATGAACACTGAAACACTTTTCTTTCTTGTTTATGCTCTCAAAGGTAATACCTTCATAGAACATACGTCCAGTATTAGAATAAAAACAAAAATCTAATCATATCAAGATTTATGTAACGTCGGCAAGCTGCACTTGCCACATCTCTGTCAAACCAGGCAAGGAAGAGATTGATTGACAAGCTCAACAGCAAAGTCAACCAAACAGCGAAACTGCGAAATGTGAACAGCGATTTACCGAGGGAAAACCATAGGGTAGTGATAATCTCCCAAAGTTTGGTACATCAGAGTGAGGTGGCACATGAACAGACACCGTTCCAGGGCAGAAAAGACATCACATCACTATAACCTCTTTGGGAATCATGGGAAATAATGCCCCTGTAGCCAATAAGCTCAAAGCCCTGCCCCCCAAAAAAATAGGATCAGCTCGGCAGCAAAAACTTAAAAACTGAATAGAAACTGAAAACTGAGAACTGAAAGCAGAGAGTGAAAGATGGAAAAAAAGTTGAAAGTATAAACTTTTTTTTTTAATTTGTTAACAGTTTAAGGTTGACATTTTTCTTTTTATTCAAGTTTTAAATGTACAATTTTTTTAATTTACAAAATTTCTTTCAAGTTTACAATATTATTTTTTCAAATTTACAAATGTATTTTCAAAATCCATTCAAGTTAACAATGTGTACTTTTGAGTTTAAAACTGTTTTCAAATTGAAAAGAAAAATTCAAACTTACAATGTCTTGTTTTGAAAATCTGTTTTTTTATTCACTTTAAGCTGATCCTAAATTGACTTCATACACCAGCATGAAAGTTAGTGCACCTACCTTTTCCACCACATTGCATTTAACTCTGCAGTTTTACACGGTCACTTTTCTTTTTAAATGTTGTCAATACTGGCACAGAGACTTGAAAATGATTAACTTACGAACTGGTAAACATTAAGCCCATTTGTTCAAACACAAAAATGATAAATTACATGAAAAAGTTGGTGCTCAAAGACCCACTCTAATGAAATTAGCATATTTAATATGTTCTTGTAGCATTTTTCTCATGATTGAGAACACATATAAAAGCATTAAGAGTAAAACTGTATTTCTGAGTATTTCTTTATTCAAATAAAAACGTGCAGTTTAAAAAAGCTTACATTTGTGACAGCAAGTGAAATGGGTGGACCCAAGTCTCCCTACTCCACCCCATTAAGATTCATCCACTTTCAGACAAATAGATCCATGAACGTCTCTGTTCTGATCGTCTGAGCTGGAATCTGGATCAGAACTGTACGGCTGGGTAGCTCTGATATTGCTCACCATTTTAGTTGCACTGTAATGTTAGCTTGGGGGTGTGAGGGGCTGTAAGCTAGTGAGAGAGTGTAAACAAAGATTTCATGAGATATCAGCGTGGGGTAACGTCACACCAACATTCCTGCCCAGGACTGCCCTTTCTATTGAACTCCTGCTGCTCTGCAGAACCTGTGTCCAAAAAAAACAACACAGGTTTTTAGATTTTGGCTTAAAATGACAGAATCATAATGAAAAGACCTCTGGGAAGGCTTTGGAAACAGATCAAAATATAGTTGGACTGGGACTTTAAGACTTCATTTGCCTCACCCTAGCAAAACTTAAATCAAACATCCTGTAGAGAACCTCGTCACAGACCATTAGTGAAGAATCTTCTTGATCTCTTTATTAGGAGCTTAGAGAATATGAATTCCTTCAACTGGAAGCCTAGGGGACTCTCAACCCTTATTTCAGCCATCCCTTCTTTAACAAGGGATAATAATAATTGGGACCCAAAAAATCAAAACATTTTATTTAATTTTATAATTTTATGTTGGCTTTATCAAAAATAAAATTATTAAAAATCTTCACATGTAAATAAATCATTTTTTTCCCTATTTTTGTACCATTATACAAATTAGCCATTGTATAAATTACATTTTAAACCATAGCAATAATGTCCAAACAAATAATACGAATGTTGTAATGTAATTTCAATTGATCCTTCTCACTGACTTTTTTTACCAGAAGATGTTTCTGCAGCTTGGCAGGACCACCCTCCTTTTAGAGGCTTTTCCCAATTTCTCCTTTTCCTGATTCTATAAAACTCATGGAAGATAAAGTCCCCTCCTACGAGCAAAAGGATTAGTCCATCAAGTATTTTACATAGTACCTGCTCATACGGAGTGAAATCCTATTTTGTTAAGGAGGGATGCCCTGTGCTTTAAATAGAGTGATATCATTGCATCTGTTACAAGCAGCTCAGACGGTGCAGTCTGGCCACTGCTCACTGATCTATGACAATAATTGCAGCTCGCTGAAAGCCAAACTTTTTAATGTACCACTAAGTGGACTGCATCTTCTTACTCCCAGTGGAAGAACAGATGCATGCCGTTCCTCTCAAATGCCAGCTCTAGTCCAATCTGGAGCTCATATACAGATTTGGTTTCTCATGCAAATAATAATCTCACACTACTAAAAGCAGTCTAACCTGGGAGGACTGGGCAGAAGATGTCAGCACTCACACAGTATACATTTAGAGCATGAAGTACATCAAATGCAGGTTCAAGTTTCACAAGACAGTGATTCCTTGGAAGCAGCATTCATGCGTAGGCTTGCATGAGGGCGTGTGCTAAAAGCGCGCTTTAAAGGGACTCGGTTCAGCACAAAATGGGAAGCTGTCCTAAATTCGATTTATACTTCTGGATTACATCAGTTCAGACCGCACACTGTACCTACAGCAGGTGGACTATAAAACTGAAAATATTTATGTTCAAATCCACCCTGCTACTGTGCTACACAACACAGATTTTACTTCTGCTACTTTCATTGCTTCCAGACAAAAAAGGCCCTTCTAAGGGGTTCTTTTGTCATTTGCAAATCCAGTAATTCAACTGAATGCTTTCCTAGTCAAAATTAGTTGACAAAGTTGACACACTTGCAAGACAACTACTCAAACCAATGAGAAAAACTGTTTTATCAAGCTAATCTGGTCTAAAAAGCAGTTCAAATTTGTCCTTTTTCATTTGTAAAAGCTGCTGGATCTTCCAGCTATCTTAATGGGCCATTTAGTTGTTATTTCTAGTCTCAGAGGGGATAAATATAAAAGAAATGTTTGTTTTGGCTAAAACAAACATTTGTGGTGTGAAGTAACCCCACGCTGATATCTCATTAAATCTTTGTTTACACTCTTTCCCACTAGCTTACAACCCCTTACATCCCCAAGCTAACATTACAGTGAAACTAAAATGGTGAGCAATATCAAAGCTATTCAACAGTCCAATTTCGATCCAGATTCCAGCTCAGACGAGGAAAACAAAGACATACATGGATCTATTTGTCTACAAGTGGATTGGGGGAGTGTTAAAATCAGATCAGTGGATGCATTCCACTGCTGAATGTCTCCACATAGCTTTGTGATCTATAAAAAAAGGCATAAAGCAACAGTCGGGACTCTACCTGGAATTGTTATTACTGCACGGATTATTGCATTTTTGTTTGCTTTATAAAAGCAAATAGAAAAAGTAAACTAAGCAAGCAAGTAAGCTTTCCTTTTTGTTTGAGTTTTCAAAGTAAGAAGACAGGCACAGTGGGGCAAAAAAGTATATAGTCAGCCACTAGTTGAGCAAGTTTTTCTATTTAGAAAGATGAGAGAGGCCTGTAATTTTCATCACAGTTATACCTCAACTATGAGACTCAAAATGAGAAAAAATGTCCAGAAAATCACATTGTCTGATTTTTAAAGATTTTTTTTTTGTAAATTATCGTGGAAAATAAGTATTTGGTCAATAACAAAAGCTCAACTCAATAGTTTGTTAAATGTCCTTCGTTGGCAATGACAGGAGTCAAATGTTTTCTGTAAGTCTGCGCAAGGTTTTCACAAACTGTTGTTGGTATTTTGGCCTATTCCTCCAGATAGATCTCCTCTAGCGCAGTGATGTTTTGGAGTTGTTGCTGGGCAACAGGGACTTTCAACTCCCTCTAAAGATTTTTTATGAGGTTGAGATCTGGAGACTGGCTAGGCCACTCCAGCACCTTGAAATGCTTCTTACAAAGCCAGTCCTTGGTTACTCGGGTAGTGTGTTTGGGATCTTTGTCATGCTGAAAGATCCAGCCACGTTTCATCTTGCTGACGAAAAGAGGTTTTCACTCAAAATCTGACAATACATGGCCCTGTTCATTCTTTCCTTTACATGGATCAGTCCCACTAGTCCCTTTTCTGAAAAACAGCACCAAAGCATGATGTTTCCACCCCCATGCTTTACAGTAGGTATGGTGTTCTTTGGATGCACTCAGCAATCTTTCTCCTCCAAACACAACGAGTAGAGTTCTAACCAGAAAGTTCTGTTTTGGTTTCATCTGACAGTAGGACACTCTCCCAAAACTCTTCTGGATCATCCAAATGCTCTCAAGCAACTTTACACCGGCCTGCACATGCACTGGCTTTAGCAGGAGGACACATCTGGGACTGCAGGATATAAGTCCCTGTCAGCATAGTGTGTTACTGATGGTAGCCTTTTTTCCTTTGGTCCCCGCTCTCTGCAGGTCATTCACTACGTACCCCCATGTGGTTCTGGGATTTTTGCCCACCGCTCTTGTCATCATTTTGACTGCATGGGGTGAGATCTTGCGGGGAGCCCCAGACCGAGGGAGATTGTCAGTGGTCTTGTTTGTCTTCCATTTCCTAATAATTGCTCCCACAGTCGATTGCTTCAAACCAAGCTGCTTACCTATTGCAGATTCAGTCTTCCCATCCTGATGCAAATCAACAATTTTGCTTCTGGTGTCCTTAGACAGCTCTTTGGTCTTGGCCATAGTGGAGTTTGGAGTGTGACTGTTTGAGGTTGTGGACAGGTGTCGTTTATAGATAAACAGGTGCCAGGTGGATAAACAGGTGGAGGACAGGATTGTCTTTCAGAAGAAGTAACAGGCCTGTGAAAGCCAGAAATCTTGCTTGTTTGTAGGTGACCAAATACTTATTTTCCACCATACTTTGCGGATTAATTCTTAAAAAAACAGACAATGGGATTTTCTGGATTTTTTTCCCCATTTTGTTTCTTATAGTTGAGGTAAACCTATGACCATAAATATAACCATAACCTATAACCATAAATATCAATGAATCACAACTTAATATTGTATATATATATGCATGTGACCCTGTGATGCATTTTTGACAGGAATTTAACAGAAGAAAGTTCTGCATTCAAAACAAAGCAAATTTGCATTCTAAACAGACAAGTGCATGTGGTTTGTGCTCAGCAAACATGTAAACTCCAGACAGAAAGGTCCCAGCCAGGATTTAAAACAGATGTTGTTTTTATGTTTTTCTTCTTCCAAAGTGTGCTCAACTTTGCCTATGAGCATACGTGTAATTCTAACAGTTACCTTTCCCCATAAACAGTATTCTCTTTTCTGATTGATTAAATGCTACCATTAATATAAGGTGTTTAAAACTAAACTGTATGTTGACAACAGCTGCTAGTAAAAGTGTGCATTAGTAAAATCTATGCAGAAAACAGGCCCGCCTATATACATAATGACCTGCATGAGAGAAAAGGGATGGAGGGCTCAAATGCCTGCAAAAACCCATGATGGTTATAGCAGGCATTCACTTGAAATGCCTGTGGCACTGATGACATGATTTTCCGACAGTTCAATTACATTTTGTTTTCAATTCTCAAGAAGAATCCTCGTATGATACAGTGTGGGAGAAAAAACACCTTTTTTTTTACACACCTGCTGTCTGCCAAATAAAATTTTCCTTGGTGATTCACCCTTTTAAATATTGGATCAATCCTGCCCACAACATTAGTGGTTATATATAAGATTATTTTTACTTTTAAATGCATTACATCTAACAACCTTTCTAAAAGTAAAAAAAAAAAAAAAAAAAAAAACCTAACATGAAAGCTCTTCGTTTATTTTATGCAAATTAGAATGTGCTCAATCCAGATTTTAAAAAACTGGCAAAACTGCAATTTAAGAAGAGTTTTTAAAAAGGTTCAAAACGGTAACAATAACAAGAACACTCACAATTCTTAATATACTGTAACAACAGATTAGAAGGATTTGTAAGCCAGTCCACATCATTATATTCTGCATTTGTTAATGTAGATTGAACTGACAAACTGTTTGGTTGAATTTTCTACAAACATCTAAGAGATAAAAAAAAGGACCTGTAGGTCCTTTCGCATCTCCAGTTTTACCCATTTACTGTAAATCAGAAGTGTGCTCTTTTATAATTCCAGATTCTGCTTCATCCCCATACCATCTCTGATGCTAGATTTTACTGCAATCTTTGATATCAAAAAAAGAACTGGAATGGTTGTGTTGATCAAGTGATTCGATCTTACAATGTCCCAGTAACACAATCAGAGGCCTTTAATTGACATTTTAAGAATCCCACCATTATATGTACAGGTACCAGTGTAATTTGTGCTTTCTGGCATATGTGAAATTACTAGGGTTTAACAATTAATCGATGAATGAATTTATATTCCTTTAATCCAACACGGTCAATCTGTCTGAGGCAAGTTGTTCATCGAATCAAATCAACCTATACCATTTAAAAAAATCTTTTCAAAAATAAATAAATCTATAATTGATCTTGAAAACTACCATTTGGATTGAGGCATGATGTTACTGTAAAGTAAAATTGACCAAGTGCATCACAAGCGACAACACACATGTGATGGCAGCAAAAACTGATCAACCATCATTACAGTCCAGTGTGTGGAAACACTTTGAATTTAGCAAAGACATGTGACCATACAGTGTAGTAGAATATTGTAATAATGTTCCCTTTGGATTATCTTGAAGAAATAAAACAGTGGGCTGAACTTTATCAAACTAAACTGAACTGCACTATTCAGTACCCAGCTATTTTCTCTGAGCCTCACCGGTTGAATTTTTGGCTAAAGAGTTCTTTGATCAATTATAGGTCAGAGAATCAGATCCAATCGGATCATTCAAAATGAACCAAGATCAACAATGAATCGGATCGTTAACCACAAATTATGATATGAATTCAATTACACATTCTGGAAAAAACTCGTAAACGCCATTTCTGATGATCAAGAGCCAAGAGCAGGGCTGGCCAACCCTGGTCAGCCTTTCCCCATTTCTGATATTCTGCGAGATTGTGCACAGGGAAGAAGCTGTCTTTCATCACAGTTTATGACAGCTTGCGTATGAAAATAAAAACTCCTGAATCAATTTAACACTTCCTAAGTCGTTATCCATTAAACCATGAAGGAAAAGCCAAACCTGCGGGCAAATCCCTTTCACATTTCCTTTAGACTGTGGTCTTTGACTGTGGAAATTTAGATTTGCTTTTTCAAAATGTCTTTTGTTAAAAATAAAACACTGTCAATTGAAAATGTTCACAAAATGTTCAATTTCTGAAACTGACATACTGTGCTCCTGTTTAGGCTGTCATGTACAACTTGGCATACAAGCAAATGAGAAGTAGCATGCTCCTCTGTAACAATGTAACTGTCACAGCTATCGGTGTGCTTAAAAGGCCAGAAGGAAACGTTCGACTGTAGGACTGTCTGTGAGTAAGCTGAGTCCAAATCGGTGCAAGCGGACTTACAGATTGCTCTGGGTCACATGTGCTGCTCTGGTTAAGTGGACATCAATGATGTAGGAGCTGCACACGCACACTACCACATCAAACCTCCGCTGAGCCCCTGTGGTAAAACTAAAGGCTCCTGTATCACTGACAATCCAATGTTCAATGAAGTACATTTATAACACTTTAAATGCAATGTTCCCTTGCTATATATTGTATACGTTGCGCTGTCTCACTGTTTCTCAGTTTTTTTTTTGTGTAGTTTTGCATGCTATTTTTTGTCTTTTTTACCCAGCAAACTGTGTCCTGCATCCTGATTGGCTGTACACCTTGTCAGTCAATCTCCTCTGTGCTGTATCTCCTGTACAGAATAAGCTCAGTTTGCCAGAGTTACATAAATCTTTGATTGCAATCAGATCTTTGTTTTCATTCCATAATATTGCATTTTTTTCTATGAAAAACTTTGAACTTTGAGGGTTAAAACGAGCAACGATTTCATCTCTTGCAGGTTATTTATGAAATGTATCCCCCAGAATAAACAAGAAAACGCTGTACTGCGTTTTTCCTTTTTTATTTTTGCAGGGATACTTGCACCAATTTGCATGAAACTGAGTTTTTAGTTCTTTAATAGGATTGCATCTCTCTAGATCGCAGAGATTTTCTCATGTGCAGTTATCTGTCAATCTCAACCTTCAACTTTTTTATTAAACACCCCAGGCTGACACTGTGAGGAAGGATATCTGGTTCCATCACACTGTAATCAATGTTTGTTAAAAAGATCTGTGACCACTGGGTGTATTTTATTCCAGGTGGGAAATTATTATCCGTAGACATGAGTCACAAGATGTATGCAGCCTAGTTCCTGCAGATCTGTTCAGATCTTTAAGATATTTGCAGGCCAAAGGAGTTATTGCCTTCCTGGACTGCAAACCCTGGAGGCACTAAGCCATGTAATATGTGTGGTTGCCCTTGGCAACAGCACTACAGTTGTGAAGTGCTCAGAAATATGGACAAATCAAAGATTTTAGTAGAAAAACAAAACAAAAAAAAATCTAAAAATGTTTAATATAGCCTCCTTTGTGTAGGAGATTTGCTGTACATGATTGTGACATCACCAGGAGTGTCTCCAATTATTAGTTTTCGAAGAGAATATTTTTATTGTATCGACTTTTGAAACATGAGAGATCAATATGCACAAAGCTGCTTGAACTTCAGCTGATAAAGGCTTGCGATGCTTCTGATGTACTTTTGAATTCTGTTTGAGTCATTTTAGGATGTTCTTCCCATTTCTGAAACAGTTGTTTGTTTTTAAACTCTCTAAATTAACACTTAGATGTTCTTCTAAAATTATAAAGACCATGTGCCATTTTTATTACCAACACAGAAGGGATTTCTTGTGCTCAATAGAGAAGGCCTTTTTTTTTCATCATTAGTGTAGGCGACTCAGTGTCCTGCATCTATGTTGGCAGAAAACCCAAAGAAGAAATGCCAGAGAGGAAAAATGAACATGGGCATATGCAACCAATCTAACAATCAACAATGATGTCTCAAGTTTTCCTGACGCTCAACCTGCTTAACGTGCAGACCAAATATCTACTTATTATCAGACTTTTTAAGTTTTGTATTTGTCAAGAACACGTGGACCGGATAATCCAATGTACTTCATCCATAAGAGCAGATCCAATAATAAGATATCGGATATCCATGTGGATTTCTCCTGGAAAAGCTTTCCAGCATTTACCTACTTTTATGTGACATATTTCCCAGTTTTATATCTGTGCAGGTTTAAATGAAATGTGGGAACTGGAAGTCACGTGAAACCAAAGACAGAGTTGTGTATCCAAGGCAACTGCAGTTTCCTCCTGGTGGAGTACTAACACAAGACAGCAAATATTTGTTGTTTATTTGGTGACATATTTGTTAGCTCAACATTGCAGCCAACGGATAGACTTGTGGATAACTATAGATTAAAAAAAATAAAACTAAAGATTATAAAATGAAATTTAATTACTTAAACTCATATCAGAAGTGTAGGGAGCTTCTCTCTCCCTTCACCGCAATCTGGTGCTTCAGATCAGCTTCTCCTGGAGGTACCAAGGTCCAAGAAGAAGCTCGGAGTGGAACCAGCATTTTCAATCTGTGCACCGAAGCTGTGAAACGTGTTACTACTGCACGCATCCTCACTGTCCATTTTTAAAAACTTTGTAAAACCTATTTTTATTGCCAGACTTTTGACATTTTTTGTTTTTGCTTTTATCAGTGTTATTCTTTTATGTTGCTTATTTTATACTCTTTTACTTTGAATTGTTTTAAACATTTAGCTGTTGTTTTTAATATTTTGAGCATTTAATGTACGGGGAATGGTTTGACTGTGATCAAGTTAAGGCACCATACAAATAAACATGAAACTAGACCTGCAGAGAACAAACCCACCATTCTTTTATGAATCTAAAAAGCAGGGAGCGTTTCATGCCGTTACGGCCTCCATGTCATCTGTGGAGGGCTCTATTTAAAGAGCCTGGGCTGATGATTCTGAATGACACACTGACATATCTCTAGTTACAGAGGCCAGGCCATGCTGCTGCACTCACCATAAGGAACCTGCGTGTCCAACAAGCAGGTTTCCCACAGTGCATGACGGTCAGCAGTGACTGCTGGCACATTGTTGAGACTGAGGGCCATTCGGAGAGTAGCCAAATAGCTTATTTAATTATAGAAGATCACTTGTTTTCAGCAAAACAAAAATTTACATTTAATGGACAAATGCTAACTTGTTAAACAGATCAATATCTTTAAGCGGTTATTAAGTATAAAGGTTAGAACACAAGTTTATCCTTTCTTAATCAGAAATCTACTGTTACAGTATCTAAGCAGTGTTTTTATTGTTCCTTCATGTTATACAGATGCATTGCAGGAAAGTTAAATAAAGTGCTTTCTGTAGAATGTATTCAATATGAAAGAGAAATGATTACACATTTTGAGTGTAGAATAGATTATGTTTCTTTTATTGGTAAATATTAGCCCTATTTGGGTGTATTGAACTGTAAAGAGTCATCATTTTTTACTTAATACAGAAACTCTACAGCAGCACAAACAATAAGCTCTTTTAGATTTAGAGGAACTTGGTTCAAATCTTCTAACTTTTTTTGGGCAAAGCTCTGGTTAACAATTGTGATGAATTGGGTAAATCCAGAACAGAGAGCTGAAAGTAAACCAAAAAGTGTTTTTTGCTCCAAGGAAGTCCAACATCTTAGCTGTGTTATCCTCCAAATATAAAAATGCCCATCTTTGACAAACCCAGCAGTGCAATGCTATTCCAGAGCGGTATCCTAAATCCTAAAATAATAAGCAATTTCCTGCCGAGCCTCAACGTTTTCAGATATGGAAGAAAGGAATGAGGGAAGCAGCAGAATTCCCTCTGGGAATTTTGAGATGAAATGTGTCATTCAGTAAAAACAGATAATAGTGTGCTAAGATGAAGACCTGATGTGAGGAACTGACTGACCAACAAAAAAGAACGACAGTAACAGATATCTCAGAGAGCTGTTGAAGAACTCCACAAAGGATTCTTCCTTTCACCGTAAAGATGCAGCTGGATAACCTGTGTGTCTGGAATTATAGTAAAAATTAAAAAATGACCATTCTTTATAAACCATTTTGGGAACAGTGTCGAGCAGGAGCCTCAAAAGTTTTCTGAGTAGGCCGCTACTGGGAAAAAAGTAGAAGGCTACCACAAAAAATGTGAAAATTGGGGTTCTTTATATCCATTTTCCAGACATCTGAGACATTATTTCAGCTGTTTTGAAAGCAGAAGAGAAGGGGGATTTAGTACAGCAATCCTTTCCTCCAACCTGTTTTCCTGTGACTATTGATCTGCGACAAAACTTCCAAAGTTTTTGAGTAGGAGCCCCTGAAGGACCACTCTTTGTAAAGTAAATTTACTTGGAACATTCAAGTAAGTTTACTTAGTACTTTGAAAAGCAAATACTCTTTCCACATCAAGTTGTAAACTTTCGAAATTTGAAAAAACCTCTTTCCAAGTTTGTCAAGTTGTTTTCATTGTGGACCAAATGTCTGTTCCTTTGACACCACACTATATGATCTTCTTAATTAAGTAACAACACCACTTTTTAATGTATTAGAAGAAATTCAAAAGTATGTTATCAAACTGAAAACACATCATACAGAAATTAGTTTACAGTTTTCCAGTCCAATTATGTATTGTAATTGATGCTACATTTTTACCACGTGTTTAACTGACTTACCAGCCAATTACACCATTACATCGAAAAAATGTAGGTGTTGTATTTTAAAATTGTATAGTAAATTCAAACAGAGAGGTAACATTGAATAATATACAACTATCAGTATTATATCTGTATTAAATTCTTATATCGGTATTAAATTCTCTGGTTTCTGCTGCAACTGCAGCAGCTTTATCCACCAGCTATGACTGGATCCTGTTAAAAGTCGCTGCATGTTCCCGCTGCTTCATCAACCAAACGCTACACGTCAGATTGTAATAATACTATGTATGATATCATAGATATATAAATGAAATATAATAGTATTCAAGACTAGCAACAGAAAAATACAGCAAGGGGAAAAGAGGGAACTAGATGGTATGGAAAATAAATGGAGGATGGAGAAGAAAGGGTAAAGAAAAGGTAATACTTCACACTTTAATGTTTATTATTGCACAATCATTGTGTGTGTTATCTTCACACTTAGTAACAGTATGTAGGCGACAGAAAACCAGAAATAAACATTCCGGCTCAGGCAGGAACAGCAAGGTTTCAACAGAAGATTCTGTTTAAGAACCTGAGAGTTAAAACTGTTGCCGAAACAGAATAAACCTTCATAGGTATTAAAACATATTTATGAAACTTTAAAAAGTAGGAGGGATTTTGCAACTGTTAAATTGCTGTTATATGTTTTTGATGGAGAAGATGCAGATCTAAACTGTGTTCAATTTCTTAACATATTTAAATCACTATTTGATAAAATTGTCCAATTTGACATGTCAAAGGAATTAAAAAAGATGTTGAAAAATCCATCAGGTCCAGAGTGCTCCAATTGAACACATCAAGTTATTTGTTATTTGCGGGCATCTCAGGAAATTTAAAAATGTATTGCAGTATTTTAACAAAAATATATAGCTGGAGCTACTTTGCTAAATAACTAATTAATTTTGAGATCCAGTATCCAGATTACTAACTTAATTAGTTTTTGGGCAATCAAACAATAACTATGACTAATTAATTTTTTACAGTAAGATGCTCAACACTAATAACATTGTATTGGTTCTTTAAGTGTAAGAGGTGTTGCAATTTGCTGGTTAAAAAGTTACATGAGGAAACACTTTGTGCAGATAGGTGATACTAATTCAAGAACAGAAAAAATAATCTGTGGAATTCTGCAAGGATCAATATTGGACCAAAAATGATTTATTTTATGTATTAATGATATGTGTAATGTATGGTTTGTTTTTGCAGATGACACCAATGTTTTCTGTGCAAGAGAGAACATTAAACACTTGTTAGAGATGCTTCCAACCGAACTATCAAAACTGAAATTATGGTTTGGTAAAAAACAAACAAATTACCGATAAATCTAGAAAAAACTGTCACAGGGCCACACAATCACACTCATACACACTCACTCACAGCCAGGGACGATTAGAGAAATCCATCAACCTAAAGAATGCATTTGGACTCGGGGAGAATTGCGGAGCGCCCGGAAAAAACTCACGCATGAAAGGGGAGAGGATGCAAACTGAACACAACACAAAAGGGACCTAGCCAAGATTTGAACCGGGTCTTCATGCTGTGAGGCAAAATTGCTAACCTAATTAGAAAACAAGAAGCCTAAAGGGACCAGGTATGGAAAATTATGACTTCATGATGACTTGATACCTTGATGTTTTTGTTCAATTCTTTTGAGTCTATGTGAATAATTATTGCATGTTCAACATGAATGTATAAAATCTATATGTCATATTGGGGGTGGTTGATAAAAAATATTTTTTTTCTACCCACTCCTTTTCTGATCCCTTTCTGATTATCCTGATATCCTGATTCATTTTGTGTTTAAACATAAAAGGAAATCAAATCAGTCATAAAAATAAACAGGATTTAAAACATTATCTTCCATCGCATAAACAGAAACAATCAAGGTACCATTGAAGGCAGATATCTCCTCAATAGAATGATCCATTGAAACATTTCAATCGGTTTTAGAGACCCAGAGACTTCACAGGAACACAATGAACATTGAACGAATCTAATTAGCCACCTGCTGCGGCTGTGATTGAATCGCTCTGTTCAGTTTAACCCTTGAAAGGTTTTACATGGGAGGACAATAACAAGGGACAAAAACATCAATTACTATCAATCTCAATAAGCCCGATCTTATCCACGCATTGGTGGTATAATAAAATAATTAGCATTTTTTTAGCTCATCTGTGCTTACAAAGTTATCTTCAAAGATGTCTGTGCTGCTCAGCAGGCACATACGCTATGAAAGAATTGATCTCCAGCTATTTGAGAGAAGTTGTGTATTCAGAGAACAAGTCTGTTTAATAACCCTGCACTTCCCTGCCAACTTTTATGTCCCACGAAAAAAAAGGTCCCACAGCAACAAAAGGCAAAGAAAGACTTGGGATTTGGTTACTCACGTCAGTGTCAGGCCCCTTATCCGCCCCAGGGCAGGAGAACGTGACAAATTCATGGCACCTCTTGTGGACAACAAAACAGCAGACTGCAGCAGAAGATTTGGAGGAAAGACAAAAACATCACAGATGAGAAATTCGTGATTAAAATAAACAACACTCAACTATGGGCTGTGTTTTGTTTTGCTTTTTTCAAATTGACCAGCTCTAAATATAGGCTCCAAGATCCTTGCAGTCAAGATACACACAGAAGCCATGTAACATAAAAAAAAGGAAATATGACATAAATCCACTGAATACACACAGACACTTCACTGTTAAATTTATGAGCCTACTGACTGTCATAAAGCACAGTCATTGCCTTGCGTGTGTCTGGTCAGTAAGTGCACTGAACCCACTGAAAACAAATGAGTCAAAGTCGAAACAGACCTGGTCGCTGTCTTTCCAACACCAGTGAGCATTGGGTGAAGAGACAAGACAGGCACTCACGATTTATGATCTTAAAAACAAAAGAAGGGTTTGTTTTACCAGGCAGTTTGGAAAATGTAGCAGGAAAAGTGCTATTCATGCTCACATATTATGAAAATGTTTTCCCTTCTCTTTTTTTTTCAAGGACTTAATGGTTTCCGGGCCGGGGCTCGTAGCACGAGATAAAAGCATCCAAATTGATGGTTTTCAATCGTTTTAACTTCCATCATCCATTACACATTTGAATTGCATCTACAGCGTGATGCACTTTAAGAGACTTGGCTTGATTTTTGTATGAGCCAAAGTCTATACTAAGATCCCCCCTTCTAAAAACATTTTTTTTCATTATGACATGAACACGCACACACGAGCTTCGTTACACCAACAGAGCAATAAACACAGAGAGCGTCTCATCAAACATACACGCCTAACCGTTTATATATTATATTAACTTAATGCTTTGTTAACAGCTTTGCACACTTCCGTGTCGTTAGAGTAAAGATAGTCAGGAATGACATGGTAAGGCTGGTCAAATATTAACTGATGGAATTGGGTTCCTTGTGAATACACTTCATGTCACTATATCATACAGTAGGAGAGCAACTATACTTTAAAGTATTGTGTATTTGAATACATTCCTCATTTAACTAATAGCGTCAACTGCAAGAACAGCTTTATTAAGAAGATTAAAGTCTTGAAAAGCTCAGATTTTGAGATGCAAACACAAAATGTCATCTGTTCACAGAAGACTGAGAGAATACAACCACTAACTGCTGCAAAACACCTCCTAATGGATACTCAAACAAGAGAGCTTTCTCAAAGAGGAAGCATCATATATAGTCATCAGAACAGCAAGTCTTAATGAATCCTTAATGGCTATTATTGGTTTCAGTCATGTTTACATGAGAGGAAGTGCTGGTGGGCAGATGGCATGAGTGGTTCTCACCATGAAACATGAAGACGGAAGTGTGACACTGACATAGGGAAGCCCAAACAGTATATGAAGATGCTCATTGCTGGGGATGGTGTGAAAATGAGCCACCAAACGAAAATGATGCTAATTCTTCTTTGAATAAAGTACATTGGTCCTTCGCTATTTTGTGTTTCACCTTTCGCGTTCTCACTTTTTCACAGATTTTCCATACCTGCCATATACACCCTTGCTACGCTGTAGGAAAACTCTAAAATTTCCCCTTAAGAAGGTTCCACAAATTCGTGTTAGTTTTGTGTTAGCCCTGCCCCTATGAGCTACACAGAGGCCAACATTTTCAAATCTGTAGCATTCAGATTTGAAACAGAAAAAAAAAGAGTTGAATTTTTTTAGCCTAAAGCCATTATTTTCAGATCGAATTTCTTAAATTGTTTTATTTGGGCTTCAAATCTTTATGGCCCCAATTTCTTTCCATAACTACTGAACTTATTTTTCTTTAAGAGTTTGAACTTTGAGAGTTTAAACAAGAAAGAAAAGTGTGAAAAATGTGTAAAAAAAGTGTATAAAAAAGTATAAAATGTGTAGTGAGGGTTTTTAAAGCCTTGAAACACATATAATCCCACTTTGCAGATTACACCTATCACAGAATATTTTCAGAACGTAACTCCCACGATAAACCAGAAACACTGTAATTGTATGGAATACTATACAGTAACATCAACTATATATCTTCATCCCTAAAATATACAAATTTTTACAACATATTAAACACAAACAGCATGTTGGAAAACAACATTATCAAAACTAAATTCATGAGAAAAAATACTGCTAAAACAAAAAATATTAGAAAATATTACCAACAATGTTCTATGCACTCTATTATTGCAGAAAGTGTCAAACTGCTAACATAAACTTGTACATTATTGATGACAAATCAATATATACTGTACCTGACATAATGACACATCAATTTCCTGAAAATTAAATGCCCTCTACTCATATATGCCTCAGTGCAGCTCTAACTCAGTGTGCTCCATCACCAGCGTGAAACTAACCAGACAGGTCATGCATTTCAGCAACAAAGAAAACTTTCATAACTCATCTCACACTCTTGAGCTCTGTGGAACTTGATTACCAAATGTTCTCTTAAAAAAATCAAGTGAAAAGGATGTTACAGTGAACAGTGAGTGAGCCGGCACTGTTTTAGAAAACTGCGTATGAGCAGATACTTGTCATGTCTTTGTAGCATTTGATGCTCCTCACAAAGAAACTGGTGAGTACAAATAGCAGTTTTGCCTTTTTTTTCGCATTGTAAGGGGCAACTACAAACATAATTTAAAAAAAAAAAACAGTGTGCCTTTTAATACAAAGTGCCTGAATTAATTCTGGTGGTGCTAACTGATGTTGAAGCAATTTTGAGAAGTACACGGCACTCAGTCGAAATGTTAGTCTGTTTTTTACATCTTACAAACAAAGTTGGATGTTATTGTAAATATGCTAACGTGGCTAACATGTAGCAGTGTCAAACAGTGTTTTTATTTTTTTTTTTTTTACATGTCACTAGCAAAGTTGGGAGTTAGTACTGTGTCAGTCACATTTGTTTTAGCTATATCAGTCTGTTTCACGCCGGCTCGGTAACGTGAGTGGCCATTTCCAATAAATAAAGTATGCAGACACACATATATGCATATTTTGTGCTTTCACATTAAAACTCTGGTGTTCACACATCACTACAGAAGTCTTAAGATAGTTTTCAGGCTCTACATACAAAACATGCAGCCATTGAACACACCTTGAAAGTTAAACCAGTTGAATTTTGACCAATCAAAGACTCTGATTGTTTTTAGTGACATATGGGTAAAGTCCCTTAAAGACACACTCTAATGAAATAATGTCTGTGGATTGATCCAATATTGCTCACCATTATTTTTGTTTTGCTAATGCTAGCTTGGGGCTATAAGTTCGCATGCGAGTACGCAAACAGAGCTCTCAGCAACCGGGATGGGGCAGGGTTGCTCCGAGCCAACAGTTCCGCCAACAAACCAGTATTGTATTTCTAATGAGTACTGCCACTGGGCATAAATATCTCTAAAACACTACATTCTTTTTGATTTGGGCTAAAATCTGCACAATCATAATTAAAAGACTACGGGGAACGATTTTACAAAATAAAAAGGTGGTTGGAGTGGAACTTTAAACCCTGGAAGTGCCAACAGTTTGTAAATAATCTGATTATGGAGAATAAACTAATAATTGCGGTTGGTGCCCGGCCATAGATGGATAGCAACAGTCCAGTGTGAACACTGTACACTACAAGTGTTTTTAAAAACCTGTGTTCGGCGCATTCTTGAACGCGCATCACATGCCTGGTGTGTACGCAGCATAGTACAGTGTGCCTTATTAAGTTGACAAAAGTTCAAAAATAGACAATTTATTTACAGTGTGCTCTTTAATCCAGTGCGTTTTATAGTGCGGAAAATATGGTAGCATTATTATATTTCATATGTGACAAGATACTATGATTTGTACTAGTGCAATTAATTCAGAACCTAATTTCCTAAGGTGTATTTAACCTGGCAAAGCCCTTGCTTGGTATTCAGAACACATACGTTCACACCTGTTTTTCCACTGTGTGTTTGTATACCAGATCCATTTATATTGAGACTGCTGTATTTCAGTTTTCTCTGTGTTTTGTGTTCAGTAGCATTTTTCTCCTATGTTTTATGGATTGAGCTGTGATCATTCAAAGCAGGACTGAAGTATATTCAATGTGCATGGTATAAGTACAGCGATGGAAAGAGAAGATCAAAGTCAGAGCTCAAGTTTGACACTTTTAAGCCTACAGCAGAGTTGGTATCTGGATGAAGGAATGAACCGACACAAAAGAGTCCACAAACAACCCTGCTGTGACTCAGCTAAATTTTATATGTCTATGTGGACCGGACTATGAGAAATATAAAAGGAGAGCAGCAAAAACTTCCAGAGGACAACTTTGTCAGACTAACACGGAATGAGTAGGATATTAAAATGGCTACAGGGAAGAGGATGAAGATAGTAAAAAAAAAAACTGAAAAAAGCCAACAGGGACAATTTCAAATGAAGTAAATGCATACTAACATTGAAAACCTGGATTCATTATTTTTGATAAACATTTAAAAATGGCAGGTTGACACAGATAGGCTCAGGGCTGGAGATCTGTTTTTTTTAAGTGTAAAACTATTCTGTTGTTAAAGAAATGTTTGCAGATAGAGATTATAAGCTGAAAATGGTGCCTTGGAAATGGATAATTAAATAGGCCAGGACATCAAGTGTCAGAAACAACAATTTCTCAAGACTTTTGATGAAAGGATGAAAGTGAAATGGACCACAACTGTTTTTTGGTCTCTAAATTATGGAATTGGTTGAACTGTGGAAATTTAATTTACTTATTTTGGTTTTTTTTTTAAGAATAGCAGAGGATGTCTGTGTGCCTCTGGCCAATCAAATCCCTCCACTTGAATGTAGGATCACTTACAGGGAAAATTAGAGAGAAATGCGTCTTTTCACCTGAAGTATGTTGGTGTGCGTTCACTTCAAAACCATAAAAAAATAGAAATGTGATTTTACAATCTTTCAATCAAAACACTTTATTTGCTTACTAGCAGTGAAAAAAATCTTTCTGTCCAGCTCATAAGTAATACCTATTTCACATAACAGATGAGAAAAAATGTTTTGATCCAAAAAACCTTACAACAGACATTTTGTAAAATGTGTATGGGGGTGGTGGGAAAGGGAAATTGCAATACATTTATTAGATTTTGTTTTGTTTTGTTTGTAAAAGTGTGCAAATTCTAATGGAAATAGGTGCAAAAAAAAAAGAACGTATTAAAAGAAAATTGATATACAGAGACTTTTTACCGCATGTGTTAAATGTGGATAGAACACATATTATTTGACTGGTAAAGTCTATCCTTATACGTCTGGGTTTGCTGTCCTGGAGGCTCACAGATAAAACAAGCAGAGTCAGCCTGATGAGATCACTGCAGCTGGTCCAGTCTGACGCGCTGGGGCTCAGCGAGGATTAAAGGAGCACTCCAACCTGCATGAGTCAGCCTCAACCAACAGTTTAACCTTAACCATTAACAAGAAATCACCTCAATCCTTTGCCAGTAAGAGGTTCAAATCTGTTCAGAATAATACGTCTCTTCTGGGGCTGTAGTGATTAATTGACTCAAGCGATTAATCGATTTTTATTCCTACGATCCAACTAGATTGATCTGTCTGAGGCAAGTTGTTAATCACATCCACCTATACCATTATAACATCATTTCAAAATGAAATAAATCAATTCTGAATCAAAATGATTATTTTCACACATGCAATTATTTTTATTACAACCAGTGACATGTAGAAAAAGGATTTATACATGAGAAAGTCCAGCTAAAGTGCAAGGCAGGGGCCAGTCACAAGACCAGGTTCTCCTAATGTTGGAAAATTTAAAGCAGTCCAGCGGTCCTGAGTAACGTGTGTGCATGCGTACATCAAATGTATGTGAGCTTTATTTTTGTTTCTTCTGATGCAATAATTGTGAGTTTGACTCCCCAGTATAACACAGCGTTTTTTTCATGTTGTCTAACTTTTCCTTTTGCTGACTTTCACAAACCGTTCTAGTTTGATTGTAGTTAGAGTTTCTTTGTTTCCTTTAACTTCTAGTTTCTTCACCTAACATCAAACACTCCCAACTTACTAAGAGCTCTAGTAGCGATGGCAGGTTACACTTCACTTGTGATTGTTTTTTTATTGGAAACCCTTGGTTTTACAGTTGTGTTTAAAAAAAATACGTTTGTGTATTAAAAAAGAAGGAAAAAAAAGTCCCACTGACACATATGAAACACAAAGCACAGTAAAATTGAGGAAACATCCTGAGTGTAAATGTAAGCAAACGAGTCTGGCCTAAAGTTTATTGCACAGGTGTGCCTTAGGCTGGCTACAATAAAAGTCCACTTTTGACACAGATTATGGTGGAGTAATGAACTTTTAATTTGTGAATTATTGTGGCCAGTCTAAGGCACTCCTGTGCAATAATCATACTGTCTAATCAGCATCTTGATATGGCACACCTGTAAGGTGGTTTATCTTAGCAAAGGAGAAGGGCTCACTATGACAGATTTTGACAGATTTGTGAGCAATATGTAGGAGCAGCTAGCAGAACAGGACATACATTAGATTTCATTTTCTCTAATTGTACTACCGGATTCTTCTTGTTGGCTGTTATCAGCTGATTAAAAGCCTTTTGTTTCAGCTAAAGGAGTGACGACACTTTAAAAAAAATTGGAATTGATCACATTATCTATAACTGTGAGCTCAGAAAGAAACAGTGCAGACAACTGTCGACAAGACTGTCTCATAGTGGTTTCACTGATTCTGAACACAGATGGGTTTTGATGCAGTGTAGGAGCCAGTCATAAAACTGTGTGTCTGTGTGCATGTGTGCATGTGTGCGTGTGTGTGTGTAGAGAAAATCATTCTTCGTATTTAACTCCAGATGCCGCAGCTCTCTGCCAACCGGCCCTGAATAAATGTGTGACTGAGTCAACTTACACAAAGGAAGAAACTTTTCACACATCACCGACTCATTATGATGAGCCAGGGTGCTCTGGGTTTTAAAATAAATCCCCCAGCAGTTAATTGATTTGGAAAGATGCAAATGACTGAAAGTCCTTAAGAAGGCCAAAACAGCACCTAGCGACCAAAAAGAAAAAGCTACTCAAGAGACCTGCATGTTACAATTGATCACATTTGTTCTTGAATGCACCCCTCCAAAGAAAAAAATCCATGTTTTCTTCCAAACCATAAAAACAAAAATTATAGAACAGGATTAAAACAGCTCAGCAAAGCAGTCTTTACAGGATGCAGATAGAATTAAAGGCTGTAATAAATGTTAAAATGGAAAGCTGTTTTGTCTTGCCCTGCGGTGGACTGGCAACCTGTCCAGGCTATAACCCGTTTTCGCCCAGAAGTTGGGCTCCAGCAGTTCTGTAACCCCGTATGGGATAAAACAGGATTCGAAAATGGATGGATGGATGTTTTGTCTCACTACTGAGGGCTCTATATTCTTTTCAAACACAAATAATAAGGTCACCTTCCCTTCTTTATGGCCTGATGAAATTTGAATTTTTGGAACAAAAAAATTTTTTTAAATGGTTTAAAAGGGAACATAAGTATAAGAATGTTATATTACAAAAACTGAGGTTTCACTTTTTTGAAAAATGGGTTTCAGATATTTTTCTTGTTTCAAAAAAGCAAAAACTGAAAACATTTTACCAAACAGCTTTACATTTTTAGAAGGCTGTCCAAGGCTAAACTGACAAACTCAACTAGATGAGATTTGTGTCTGTTTGATTTCATGAGGCTTTAGTTCAGACTTGTAGTTAGGTGATCATTTCTTTCTATTCATTTTACATACTGTGTGTAAAACTCATGACAAGGCAGATTCATTTTGGTTCATTCAGAGTTTATTCCGCTTGCAAATCATGGTAGAACTGAGCCACTTTAAATGGTATCAATGCATTCTGATTTGGCAGAGTTACACTTAAGGAAAAAAACGTTTTTCATCCATCCATCTTCTTCTGCTCATCCGGGACCGGGTGGTGGGGCCAGCAGTTTAAGCAAAGATGCCCAGACTTCCCTTTCCCCAGCTACTTCAAACTTTATTTATTTGGTTAGTGCTTTTCATTGATGTTGAAGCACAAAGCCCTTCCTTCAGCTATGGGGCCTCCCCCCAGTGGGACATGCTCAAAACACCTCCCCAGGGAGGCGTCCATGAGGCATCGGGACCAGATTCCTGAACCACTTCAACTGGCTCCTCTCGATATGGAAGAAGAGTGGCTGTATCTTGAGCTTGTTCCGGGTGAGAGCTTCTCATCATATCTATTCTCATTTCAGCCGCTTGTTTGCATGACCGTGTTCTTTTGGTCATGGCCCAGAGCTCATGATCATAGGTGAGTATTGGAGCAAAAATCAACCACTAATTTGAGAGCTTTGCTTTTTGGCATACATCTCTCTTCACTACAACAGGCCAGTACAGCGTCCACCTAACAGGGAAAACTACCGTTCTCTGGTCAAGAACCACTTCCTCAGATTTAGTGGTGCTGCCCCTCAGTTCAACCGCTTCACACTCAGCCACAAACCGCCCCAATGCATGCTGGAGGTCCTGGCTCAACAAAGCCAACAGGACAACATCATCAGCAAAGAGCAGAGACGAAATCATATGGTCCCCCAAACCAAACCCCCTTTGGCCCCTGGTTGCCTACAAATTCTGGCCATAAACACTTTGAACAGAACTTGCGATAAAGGAAAGAAAGAAATCAGGAGTTTTATTCCATGGTAGTTGGAACGCAACTTACGGGCTCGCTTCTTAAGAAGGGGAACCACCACTAGGGATGTTCCGATCAGGATTTTTTTGGCCCGATCCGATTCAGAGTCATTTGATTTTGAGTATCTGCCGATATCAAGTCCCGATTAGGTACTTTGTGAAACATTCTAAAAAATGAACACATCTAATAAACAGAATCAGGTTGTCCAACATTTTTTTCATTTTATTATGGAACACTTAAACAGGGCACTTCTGTGAAGTAACTGGAACAATGAAGTAAAAAATAGTACAACTTTTACCTGAGAAAAAAATGACTTATTATCTAATAAATATAGGTGATAAATAGTCATGTGAGAAGGTTTAGAGACTTTAGCTTTAATTTTGTCAGAAATATTGAACATTTTTCACCAAATGTGATTCATATCCATTTAAAAGTCTTAAAAATACATGACGACTCTGTTATTTCATGAATATGATAATGAGTATTCATGACTAGCTGATATAATAAGAACCAATTGTTATTAATTTATTTTAAAGACTATGGGATTCTTTTTTAACCTCTTGGGACTTTGACCTCTTAAGACATCACATTTTGGGTTTTATTGCCACAGAAGGTATTTTACCTAACTGAGGTTCTGTAAGAGAAATAAAAAGGCATTTCAAAGAACAGCTCAGGTCTTAAGGGGTTAAATCACAGAGCTAGCACTTAGCACAGTTAGCAGCTGCTCTGCAGCCATCTGTCGGCAGCAGAGAGATTAATAAAAAAAAAAGAAACAAAATCTGGTCTTTTTGTTGTCAAAATTCATTTGTAGGTTGTTAGCATCACAACAGGCCACTGGAGATGCTTGTTGTCAGTTTAAAACGTTTTTAAGAGAGTTATTAATCCTGGAAGTCAGAATCTGTGAACATCTCGCTAGTTTTCCTCCTGCTTGAACTGCTGCCATATTCTGCTGCGTATCATGTCAATAAAATGTCACGATACATTCATGACATACAGACTTCTATTGGAGTATTTGTCCGGAATAAGCTTTTATTTTTATTTTATTTTGTTTTATCTATTTATTTATTTATTTATTTATTTGGGGGGGGGGGGGTTGCTGTTGTTTGTCGTTTATGTTTGATTTTTTTTGTTTGTTTGCTTTAGTCTTTTTTTTGTGGTGTTTTTAGTCATTACTGTTTCTTTAGTTAATTGTGGATATTTGCAGGCCACCACATTTTAGGGGGAGTCACAGGATTTAGGGGGGCACTGCCCCCCTCCTCTTGCCCATGCCTATTTCCGGCCTTGAGCAGAGGCTTCTTATCAAGAGGGCCTCAAAACAGACCTGTATAATTCCTCTCAGCTGGCTTGCAGGGAGAAACTGAGTTTCACGGTGACGAGAGGCACAGCTGGCCTTGATTTGGCCTAATTCTACACAGCAGAAATTTTTAAATGCAGATGCAGAAAGACAGGCGTCGTGCTCTGTTCATTCTGGCATGGTGTAAACGGTGGGATTTTGATGATATGTCTATAGTAAAGGTTACTATACTGGGAAATAAAACTCCTCTCCCAACAAAGGATGATAGTTTACGTACAGGATCATAGTTTACGCAACTGACAAATCTATGAACTATCACTAAAGTATTTGGTGGGGAAATGAAGTCCTGATGGATTTCAGAATTCTAAGACTGCTCTGTGTGGCACTTTTGGATCAACTGTTCTGGAAATATTTATATCGTGCAATAAATAAAGTACAGATGCATGGACTTCCATAATGTTCATATTACAACAAATGATAAATAGCTAAATCAAACATTCAAAGAAATCTTGTAAATTTCTCAGATTGGGAATTGTTTTGATTTTAAAGAATGTTTTGGGATTATTAGTAAGTTTTTTTTTAAAAACACAACAAAAAGGATCATTTTAGAACTGTAAATATTCTGTATTTTATTTATTGTTTCTTTCAGAAACTGATTTCACAAAAAAGTGTCAAAGCTACCTTTTTTGCACCTTTTATTTTTTTTTTATTTTACAATATTGTATATTTTATTGCACAATGCACATTTTGGAGTTCCATACAGAAAAGCTCCTCCTTACTGAGGGTTTAAGACATGTGCACCTGTGACCAGTAAATAAAAAAAAAAACCCAACTGGACAGGATTAGATTTTCTTAAACTGGAAAACACAAGAAAACATGGAGCTTGGATCGGAACTGTGGAGTTAAAGGTTTCAATAACTTTGCCCCATCTGAGATTTAGGGAAATTGATATGGTAGAGTCTTAATGGGATTTTCAGAGGGCTAGGCAGAGATTACAGTCTGTAATCTCCCAGCAGGACAAAGAAAATATTTCTCACAGAGGCAACTACTGACACTTCTCTTTGCACTTCTGTCTGCTGCTGCAAACTTTGCTCTGACTCTGGAAAAACCTACCTTTATGAGAAAAAAAAAGTATTTTGTCAATATTTTTTTGTTTTCAATGAAGAAAAAGTGACAGTAAGGATTTACATGCGACAAAACAAGAGCAGCAACAGCTTCCAGTTGAAGCTACATAAGACAGAACCAGTTCATTTTATTTGAATTTAAGTTTCTATCAGCAGAATGCTGGGAGCCGAGCTTAGGTCATCCAAACTGAGATTAGTTATGATTAAAACTAACCCCCCCCCCTCCGTTCACACAAACACACAGAGCCTCAGTCTGACTATTTGCTTTGCAATACTGGCTGACTGTTTTTTTCAAACACCTTTCCTGCCAGATACATCCAAATCTCAAGCTGTCAGTTTGGCTCAGGAACCACCAGAAAGACTCTAGCTCTACTGTAGGAAACAGCAAACGTTTCTCCTGTCTCAGTGATAAAGGGATCAATTTTTATCCCCATGAATTATTCACTGCTGACATTTAAACCTTCGCCATAATAGGAAACACCTTAAATGACACAAACAGACATCACTGCATCCAGCGGACACACGTGTGCCAGAGAACGGCACAGTTGAGGTGCGTGGAGGAGGGACCCAGAACATTTGTTTCTTTTATCACTTTACCCCAAAAGACGGTGGGATTGAGAAGATTACGGCTTTTATGTTTTTTTTGGGACCAGTTGGCATTTTTTTACTTCTTAGACAGTGCAGTTTATTTGGTGAAGAGCCCTTTAATGTGGGTTGCAGAATGTGAGTAAGCCATTGCGTGGCTTCATTACAACATTTTGTACATGGTGTATGAATTATTTGTGCTGAGTTCCTTTGACATAGTGATATTCTCTACTAATTTTTTCATCATTTTTAATTTCTCCACAGCAAAGCAATGGTTTGTGAAATAGAGTGCACATATAAAAACCTAATTTCTTTGTTTGTTTTGTCTGCTAAATTCCTTACAGACATGCTTCTTTGTGGTTTTACTTTCTGGAACTCATTTACTATTCTCATCAGTGAATATTTAACAGTGCATGAATATGACATGTTTTAGCAGCCAGACACTGAGTCTCGTAGTGCAGAATAAACTGCAGAACGCCAGCAGCATCCATGAATCATTCATTCATTCATTTTCCAATCCGCTTTATCCCTTTCGGGGTCACGGGGTTGCTGGAGCCTAACCCGGCTACTCATGGGCAAAGGCAGGGTACACCCCTGGACTGGTCGCCAGTCTGTCGCAGGGGCCACAATCACACACCCATGCACACTCACATCCACACCTAGGGACAATTTACAGTGACCAATTAACCTATGAAGCATGTTCTTGGACGGTGGGAGGAAGCCGGAGTACCCGGAGAAAACCCACGCATGCACGGGGAGAACATGCAAACTCCACACAGAAAGGTCCCCCAGCCAGGACTTGAACCGGGAACCTTCTTGCTGTGAGGCAGGAGCGCTAACCACTGCGCCACCGTGCAGCCCATCCATGAATCAATGACTTTTAATATAAGGGGAAACACAAATACAGATATGTAAAGGTCAGTGATAAAGGAAGAGGAAGGCAGTTAATTGACATACTTTATCTCTATAGATTTTTTTTTTTTAGCTGTCAGCGGCAAAAGACAGATTTTAAAGGCATAAGACAGCGTAAGGTAATTTATTGAATCATTGACTTTTAGTCTAAAGTTGAATAGGAAGCAAGGAATATAGAGAAAGTCAAAAAGTGCTTCACGTATATTATGTACAATTTACAAATTGACTTAAAGCCTGTGAAATGTGTCTTCTCCTCACAGCAAGGCTAGAGCAGAGTGTACTGAAATGCAGCATATGGTTTCTAAATATGTCTGTAAGTGCATGCAAAAAAAGGAAAAAAAGGAAGGGTGTTCTGGGACTGTTTGGACTTCTGCAAAACTATTTCACATCCCAATGTCCAACTGTGGAAGAAAGACAGCAGGAATGGGAACCCAGCTGGCATCATTTGTGACATAGTCCTGTCTTTATAAGCAGCTCTGCAGATTTTTCATAAGGTTATATCTTCTCCAGATGAGTTACAGTTCCAAATGGTGCCAAAAACATCGATCTCTGATATTGTCCTGGCAGTTTCTGATATTACTCTGGAGTATAAACTATACTTCATGACCAAGTAGACCAATAAATGAGGACTGGCTGAATGGCAGTTCAGTGAAATAACCACAGCAGTGTTTTATTACTTCCAGCGCTAAGAATGACTGAAATTGCAGCAATTCTCGAAACTGAGGCTTGCTGAATAACTCACAGGTGTGAAATTAAAACCTGTAAGTATGTTTTCAGTCAAGATACGTAAAGCAAATGAATCACACTTTTTTTTAATGATAAGCTATAATAAAGCATGATGCCAAAACAAAATTTAGAACCTACATTTACCAAACTGCGCTTTAACTCTTTCTGTATTGATTGAGAGAATCCAAGCAACAAAAACGGCATTCTTAGATGAAGTGTGGCCGATGCCCTTATTCTGAAAGTTTGATAATAGGGCTGTACAATAAAATGAAAATTTACCATCATCGCGGTATCAGGCCAGTGCAGTATGCATACCGCAAAAGTAGGCATAAATGGCGACAAGTGGTCTCTGGTTGCACACACGTTAAACTACCTCTTTGCAGTTTGACGTAACAAATTAAACAAACCCTTTATACATTAAACCAATGATATGGAGTTCTTCATGTCATTGACCAATCACTGGAGCTCTTTAATGCTAGATGCATGGTGTGAGAGTATGGATAAAAAAAAATAAATAAAAAAAATTTTTTTTCCCTGACATGTCCCTGAACAATACTTGCGATAGCTAAGAGCAGCATCTCAGAGGATGTGCTCGTGGCGAAAAAAAAATGCACGTCAGTTCGCGATCAGCTCTCCCCATCTAGCGCTAAACCCATGGATACATACATGCATGCATATTTATACAATTTAACCAAAAAAAAAACCAAGCATCCAGGGGCTTTTTTAAGAACACAGCAGCCCTAATCACACGCTCCAAAAATAACTTCTAAGAGCTGTAACAAATTCAGTGGTAGTCATAAACATAGAAACTAATGCATTTGCTGATAGCTCTCTTCTCTAACCTGCAATGTCAAATTATTCCATTGGTTCTTTGAATGTCTTTATTTTTTAAATTAGTCTACCAGAAGGAAATGGAGGGGGGAATTTTCATATTTAGGCAGATGAGCCCCTCCTTGATGAGAGACTGAGGGCTGGTTGATTTAATTTCTTTAGAACACTAACATAAAAACACAATGGCAACTTACAATGCCATTGGTTTTAAGTTGCTTAAGAATTAAAGAATTAAGAATTTACTAAAGTAAACAATCTATTGAAATGTTTATTTTTATCTATTGAATTATAAATTGGGAAATGTATCTTCAAACATCATGATCAAATTCAATATTGAATTGTAAATTGAAAACAGATTTTTTAATTTGAATTTTTGAACCAAATACCCATGGAAAATTTAAGATTGAAATGTAATTTTTCATATTGAAAACTAAATTGTAAAATCCATTCTTAAATTGCAAGCTTCATCTGGATATTGAACTGTCATTTTCAAAATGCATGTTCAAATAGCATGACCAAATTGCAAATTGAATTGTCAGTGGAGTATTGAAAATGACTTTAAATTATGGGTGAAAAAATTCCATAAAGTTTTGTCTGCATCAACTATCCTTTTTGTGCACACCCACAGACTACTAATTGAGTCAGATTGCTTGACTCTAAATCCCAGAATTTTATATTAATAACCTATTTTAGAGAAGATAAGCTCGGGTTCTAAAACCAAAAACAAACACCACTTGCAAAAAAGTTTCTCATTGTAATTCATATCGAAATGGAGCCTATGCAAACAGCCACAACACCCTTCAGTGTAACAGGTAAATAGGGAAATGAGTCTACTCTAGCAGAGACAGATCCTCTCAGCAGAGTTTAAGCTGAACATCACCTTTAGGCGTTTGAACACACAAAAGCATTGTGCAGAGGTGGGTGTGTCCATCTAACTGGAGTGGCCAAACACAAACAGCTGAATTTAACTACAACCAGACAAATAACATTCCTTAATAATGAAGTTCAGAAAAATAAAAAAGCAGTGCTTTACACACACTAATTAGGTATCCCACTGGCTCACTGTTGCATGTGCATAGATGCAGTGCCAGTGCATGTTAGTGCAGACGATTCAAAGAAAGCCAAGGGACGCAATAATGACTTCAGGGTCAGGGTAGGAGACAATTACAGGTAGAATGAAAGAAGAGAGAATCTGAGGTTAAATAAAGGCCAAAGAAAAGTAAGAGCGTGATGGGAAGGGGAAGGAAAGACAAAGAGGAAATGATGACTGAACGAGACTGATGAGAACCTAGATAAAACTTTCATGTAGCCTAAGGGTAAACTGGATAATTACAGCAGCCTATTAAAGAATAGTTGAGGACCAGCTTAGACAGTGCCATCAATGTGTGACTACAGCGGCCCATTGCAGCTTTGGAAAGCCTTTCCCCTGCTCCCTTAGCTGTGGTCAGCTGGCCACCAAAAACTGCTTTGTGCCGCTTATTGTGGTTTCTACAGCCCACAGTCTGACAGTACATTGCACGGAGTGGGTCAATGTGGTGGGGGCGTGTGAATATAAGGCGAGGCTCATACCACAGAGCTGGAAACTATCCAAGTTGTCAGTACACGACTACAGCTATTCACATTTAGGAGCCTTTCTTATTCCTAATTTAGCTTTTCCTAAATGGAAGTTGAGCCTCCACATTTCTTTCCACTCTTCGCTGACAGGTTTATCTCAAACACGATGGCTTAACTGTTAGTACAGACGCTGAACAAGGCCTCTTTGCAAGGCCTCCCAGCTTCTGTGTTGGAACAGCATGCAGACAAAAAGCCAAGACAGGAACACTGTTAACTGTTACTCTGTGGTTATGAGACATTGCACATTAGCCCAAAGAAAGCAAAGCACCGCTAAGAACACGTTGCTCAAAATCAACCACATCCTTTGTCAATGTTGTAGAGTAGGAAAAGCAAGTATAGCAATGCACAACACAAACAACCCTGGGCGTCATGAATGCTCAACACTGCGGGAGGGTCTGCATAGCATGAGCAAGAAACTGTTTCTTCGACAACTCTGCATAGTATGAAAACAGACTTGTATTTCAAACAGTAATGGGACTCTGCAGCTGATAATGTCTGTGCACAGGTGCACTGGAATAAACTTAGCACAAGTCACTACCAGTTTTTGTTTTAGAAAAGACCTGAAAGGATTCCGATTGCATGAGGATCTTTAATCATAAGGCATCATGAGGTGTCAGAGATGGTGATGATTGGATATGAAATATGATCTCTGCTTGTTGTGTCCACCAATACTTGAGATGGAAAAGAACACACATGCTGGCGTCTATCCAGACCAGCTGATGACTTCCTGGCACAATAACAGCCACCAACGGCTGAGCAGGAAGGCAGATATTTTTTGCAAAGGAAGCATTGAGTGATTACAGCATGTCAAGTCCATTGTGTTTCCTTCTCAAAGCAGTCAGCTGCAATAATCTCTAATGTCAAAACAAGCATTAAATTTTACAGGCAATACATCACAAAGTACAAACAAGTGATAATATACAACACAAATATGGTAACTGGTCCTGTCTAACATGACAGTTACTTACAACAAACACAGCCTCCTCATCAGATGCTGCATTCAATATCACCAATAAAATAAAAACTTGTTAATGAAACTTCTTAACTAGTTTTATCACTCCTTTAACACCGGGGCTTTAGCTCCCATGTTTGTTTTGGAATTACCGTAACTTTTCAACTGTTTGCGCAATTAATGTAATACTATTGGATTCTGAAGTAGTAAAAAAAGCAGCTTTGTGCTGATACGCAACACATTTACAGTAGTGAAGTGTCCACGCATTTAACATAAACCAACTGATTCTTGTGTGGAAAAAAGCAGCTTTGCTGCAATATGTGACACCTCCGAATCGCAGACTCCGCTTCAAAATCCGTTTGAATGACGTTAGACGATCTGGGAGTTGCGTTATTTCAACTCGCTGGCAACATCTCCAGGATTAAAGACTTAACAAAACAGATAAATGAAAGTGTTAAAGAATACAAGATATTTTAAAAGGTTTATGACATGAAATCCTAGACAGTAAGAATTGCTTCTGCACCAATGATCTTAGTAGGGTAAAAACTAAAACCATCTTATCCATCTCATTATTTGAAGCAAAGTGTGCCATCTAATGAGCCCTATGGTGACACGTTAAAGCTGCTCTGTTTAGCAGACTCTACAAACAGGGAAAACTACAGACACAAGGCCACTCCTGACCCTTTTTTAAAAACAACTCGTGAATTTGTTCTTATGCAAACAGCCACTATGTACTTTACAGTAATATCCAGAACTGAAATAACTTGATTAACAGGAACAAGGAAAAAAAAGTTGAAAAATGTCAAACTATAAGAAAGGAAGCTTAAACATATTTTTTAAATGTAAAATGAAGATTGTCATCTGAGCATAGGTTATTCTTTATCACACCATTTCCCTCTGAGTATTCCTGATAAAAAAGACTGACAATCTGTACCAGGCACAAGGCAATACCAATTTATCCATCCAATCAACTGGGACCATAAATGTTAACCAGCTAAGCTCTCTGATGAAACCGTGTCAATGCGTGAGCTGAAATAATCACTCACCAGGCACAGGTTTACATCTGCCACAGACATCACACAACAGCACAATGACCCGCTGTATTTGAGAGTTTAACATGCAGACTAAACACATCCTCTACTGTCACCATTTAACCCAGCAAGTTGGGGCTGACAGACAACAAGCAAAGAAAGGGTCATAGAGTTTTAAAAGCTGCTGAAGGGGCGGTGCATAGGAAAAGAAAAAGGAGAATGATGAGGGTGATGACGCTAAAATTAGCATTCTGTGGGGAAGTGATGGATGACTCCAAGTTGGTTATCAGCTCCCCTTGCCAAAGATGTAAGAGAAAGGCTCTTTCCTCATCCTTTTCCCCTCATCTCTTCTTCCTCTAATAAAACATTTGTCTTCTATTTCAAATCTCCAGAACCAAAGATATCCTAATTTCTCATTGACGGGAATTTAGGATTGGACATAATTCAAACTCTATCTTTAATGTGGAAGAAATTTTGAAAAGTAGTAACAAAAATGTGTCCTCCATAGGGGTGTAATTCTATAAAAGCTATAATTTTTAATCTCCTAGTTATTTGTTTTTTTCCAACATTAAAATGTCTCTTCACAGAGTAATAAAGAAACACACCACAAAACAAACCTCCTCTATCAGATAATGTACATTGACCTTTTTGTGGCCACCCTAATGGACGAACACACACACAGTGCATCGTTATCTCCCATCCAGCTCTCTGAGCAAAGATCACTTTTAAAGGGAGAGGCTCCATAAATCTCCAACAATGGAGCTATTTCTTTTCTAGAGCAAAGAAAGGCCAAAGCCGGCCATTCTTACCCCTTGTTCTGCAAACGCTCCCTTCCTCCTTCCTGTAGAATATGCCAGACGTTTGTGTCACTTCAGATACAATCGGCTCAGTTTCTTAAAGTGAAAGAACAAAGGCAGCTCGTGGGTGCTAAAGGCCTGTCAGTGCCATAAAGTAAAAGGACAGAAGATGGATCTTCTGGTTTGTGGTAGTGATAGCAAAAGTCATTAGGTGCATCAGCTTCACATGTGTGGTCCATGTTTATGTAAAGAGAAAGAGCAGACATCCAGAAATGCAATGTGCACACGAGGAGTACTTCAGTGCAACAGTTATCCTTTTTTGATAAACACATTTTTGTATAAACACAGTTTATTGAGCATTTTGTTTATGAAACAGCAACACATTTAGACTTGTCCCAGCTTCCCCGAGCTAAGGTCATTCTTAATTAATAACAGAAATAATAGTCACATGTGATAATAATAAATAATCAAATAAATAAATGTAATAAATGTGCTTTTTTTCCTCCTTCCTCTCCTAAATGTGATGATTTAAGTATCTACTGGTAACTTTTTGGTTGCTTAAAAAAAAAAAAAAGAAATGAAATGCTTTTGGCAAATTTTTTTATCTGACAGAAACACAGGGTCAAACCTCCAAAATGGAAAATCCCTCGGTTGGGATACAAATGTTAAGTCCATAGTTAAGGCGGAGCGGTCTGAAATGACTCTAGCTTGGTATTCAGATGATATCATTGTGGGAGGTATAGTTTTATCAACTATAACACTGTCAATTCGTGAGTGTGATTGTGAACAATTGAATAGAAAGAGAATTGTCTTTCTGCTGCATGGAGCAGTCACCAAACATCTGTGAGCAGAGCCTGCGCCATTTTAGGTAGGTCTTTTAGAGTTTGATTTGTCTAATAGGGTTCAAAGTAGTATTAACATCCCCACCAAAGATTAGTTGACAAGTATGTAGTTTAGGGATTGAGGATGCTAGTTTCTTGATAAAGTATTCATCATCATAATTGGGCACAAAAACATTTACCAATTTACCAATATATATTTACCACTACTATCTTTCCAACATTTACCAATACCACTGGCTGTTGGCAAAGAGATTCCACAACAAATACATACCTACCATTATCGTCAAAAACTGTTTCGGAGGCTCTGAAGGGGACACTTTTTTCTAAACAGTTACTCTGTTCCTGTTGTTTTGTTGCTAAATCTAAAGTGAAACATTAAACCTATCGATATCGGTTGAAACAAGACCATCTTGGTAAAGAAGGTTTAAAACTGATCGGGATGTAAAGAATTGTTTTTCAGATCACAGTCAGTGTCTCTTCCAGTTGTGCTCTCTACTGTCTGACTTTGAATGCACATGTGATGCAAGCAGAAAAAAGTCCAATCACGAGCTTGGTTCTCCCAATTACAATTGGCTGAAAGTGAACACTACCAAAGAATGTGTGTTGTGTACACTAAACACATTTATTTCCACAATATTTTAAACAATACCTGAATAGATTAATATGACACACTTTTTTTTAACAAAGAACAAAACTGTCTGCAGATTTTGATTTTTGAAGTTGTTATGTCAAAGACATTTTGTTTTTGTTGCTTAAAATAAAAGTGCAAGTAAGAAAAAAAAAACGAGTTCCTCTGTGAAAATGCATGTATTTATAATATAGTTTTAAATGCCAAATGAAGAATATATCTAGTTTGCATCCATTTACAAGAATTGGACTGTATTGAACCGCAGAAAGTTGGTTGAATCTTATCGATTAGTGGACCATGTTTAAGGATGTGTATTGAATCATGTGAGAGGGAAAGATACACCCCTCTGTTATGCAGTAATTTTGAATATCAGATTAAACTACAAAACATGAGATATTTCAGACACCTTTTTCAGTTAAGTAGTTTCTGGTACAGCTAGAAGGCACCTTTTACAAATGGCTTGGCCCAAAAAACATGAAGACTTCACTGGTCTTCAGCTCTTGTAAAATGTGCACGACTGTAAAGAGTGGAATATAAACAAAATAATGAAAAGAAAAGAATATTTTAAAAGCTAAATGTTCAAAATATGCTAAAAAAATACTAGAAGAACTCTATTAACAGGTCAATTGAAAGCAAAATGTACTTAAAACTCTACCAGGTCAGGAAAATAGCTTTTCCTGCATGGGCTTCAAAACTTTTCAGAACAGGAGAATACTAAGGAGAAAGTACTGTAGAAGAACAGAAGAACTTTGACATTTACTGTGGGGGGCGTCTGAGGGTCTCCAGGCCCATTTTCCAGGGATCTGGGGATTTATTTCAGTTGATTTGACAGTAGTACAGTTGGCGGATTTAGTACTGAACTTCTACCCTATCTCTATCTTTCTAAAGTGAACAAGTAACATTCAAGTTGACTTAGTACTTTACAAACACAAAGGGTATGAAAGTGGTGAAGCAGCTCATGAAATATGTTGACCAAAAATAATCCTCTCCAGCAAGACCTCTATAGACATCTATCCATACTCCATTAGCTTCAATCCTAAACAATGAGGATTAAACACAGGGATTACAGGCTCATTCAAATAGTGAACATAAGAGATGACAAGGAACATGTGCGTACCTCAAAAGCATAGCTTTACATTCTGTACCAGAACCCAAGAGCATGGCACACTCAAAAAATGTCAGATGCTCTTTCACAGCTAAACCCAAGTACACAGTTCCACAGCTTTATTCCCCTAACATACTGTAAATCTATGATGAGTCACTCCTAAAGGCCAGTTACTGAATGTGACACAGAGTGTGACAAGATTGCTTTAATTCTAACATCCTACTATTTCTACGAATCTTAAGTGAACTCATTTTGAGAAGGAAAATTTAAACAGCACTGATAATCAGAAACTAATCTAATCCTGAATACAATAGATGATTGGGGATTAGCTGTGGCGGCATGGTGAAGCAGTGGTTAGCGCTCGCCTCACGGCAAAAATGCCCTGGTTCGAATCCTGGATGGGAAGGTGGAGTTTGCATGTTCTCCCTGTGCATTTCTGGGGTTTTCTCCTGAGACTCCCAAAGTTCAAAAGCATGCTTCAGAGCTTGATCAGTGACTCGAAGTATCCCTAGGTGTGCATGTGTTAGTGTGTTTGGGAGTGATTGTGGCCTTGCGACAGACTGATGACCTGTGCAGGATGTAGCTCGCCTTCACCCAACAGTGACAGGCTTCGACAACCCTGGGAGCCCACAAGTGATGTCCCAGGTTTAAAAAAGATGGATGAATTAGCTGTTATAGAACATTAAACCAACTCGTATGAACAAAAATGTTGAGCTAATGAACTGTCCTAGGTGCAGGTCCAATATAAATAGTATTTATAACATAAGTACAGGAGCTTAAATAAAATGACAAAGTCCACATTCTTCAGTCATCAGCATTAACAGATAGATCCTGTTTGATCAAGGCCAAACCCTAATCAAACAGGATCTGTTGGACTATGTACAAAAGAAAAAGCGAGGGATTAAAACTAGCACCATCAAAGTAATTTTAGACATTTAACGAAAGGCTTCGTAGCCAGGATGAAACTTAGTCCTTGAACTGAAATGAAAAAAAAAAAAAAAATTCATTGAGAATGCTTGAGATTAATGGTCAACAATCTATTCACTTTAATATAAATGAACAGTAATGCTTATACTCGTCTTTTTGTAGATTAATTAAAAGATGAAGAAGAATTCAGTTAGTGCAAATATATTTTAAAGACCCACTCTGATGTAAATTATATTTTTAACATGTTTTTATCGCATTTTTCTGTTGATGGGGGACATAGATTAAGAAAATGAAGCCAAAGACAACACTTTTGGCGTCTTTATTCAAATCCTCATGAATCAGGAGACAAAAAAAAAATCTCATTTGAAAAAGATCTTATTTGTGACATTGTAAATACTCTGGACGGGCAACAAGCTCCCGGCTCCGCCAAAGATTGTGCTCAAACATGCTCCCATGAAACAGAAAGAACCTGTAGGTCTTGACAGCTGTTATAAAGTACAAAATTCCTCAAACAGCGTGGCCCCTGGTCTAACAAGTCTTTTGTTATCAGTATTTGCCCTGGAATTTGTGTGTTATTAGTCACAATTGTTGCTTAACATTTTTCACATTTTAACATCAACAACAAAACCATGACAATTCTAATAAAAGATGTCTTTGTGCCAGGAGATAAAAAAAATCTCAGCTGCCTGTCAGTCTGCATAATCACCCTAAAGTGGGAGTCCCACATCTGCGACTGCAACCCTGCCCTCTCTCTCCATTTGCCCTGCTTTTTGTTCTCAATACAAGCCTTTCCAGAGCTCTTCCATTAGATAATGTTATTATCACTACAAAACACATGGCAATTAAACACAGATTAAGTCATAATTCAGAGCCTGTGCATTAGTCTGTGCTCCATCATGGACCTATCTAACAAACTTCTAATGCATTCAGGCAGTAATATCCTTACTCTAATCCTTTGTAATGTTCACAAGGGCACCTCCCCCTTGGGTTATGTAAAACCCTCCCCATTTTAAAAGCATTCCTATTCGTAACGTAAAGAAGAAGAAACTGTAGTAGATGCTCGCTCATCACAGAAGCATTACTTTTCCAAGCCAAGTCCTTATTTAGGTCATTTCTGTTGTGGTCCCAACTTGTTGCTCAAAGCTAATAAAGTTTTTCAAGACAATAAAAAGTGAACGTGAAAATTAAAAAGTGTACACTTTCTTTGTTGTGTGTTGAATTATTAAGCCTTGTCCCGGAGCCAGTGTGCAATAAAAGTTTGACCAAGATCAGTTTTCGTTCTGTCTTCATTTCCCAGCTAGCCGTTTGTCCAGACCTTCTGAAGGAGTAAAAGTCCTACCACTGCGTGGCATTGGTTACAGTGATACACACGGGGTTAGAAATTAACACTCAGCAGTCGTCAATTGCTAGCATTTTTTTGTTTTTGTTTGGTGAAGAAAAGTTAGAAGGCTAAACGCTAGATGGCGAGTAAGTGCTTGTGCCAAATTAGTCCCATTTATTAGACCTCCTTTTGATGATTTTTTTTCCTTTGTTCCTCCTCTACCGTCCGCATGCGAGGTACACAAGCGCACGTGATACGAGATCCCCTATCCCCTCCGGACGATAAACCTGCTGGACTTACAGCAGGAACAAAAAGTTTAATGAAAAGTGTTGATTAGGAGACAGCAATGTCATAAGACACTGACAGCAACATGACCCCGATGCTAGGCTAAAGAACTGTTCTGGATGTTGCCAGTTTGCAACCACGGACTGGTTTAATGTCAGACAATATTTTCTCCTCTGAGGGCATCCCGAGGCGTTCCCAGGCCAGCCAAAAGACATAGTCTCTCCAGCGTGTCCTGGGTCTACCCCGGGACCTCCGCCCAGTGGAACATCTCCACAAGGAGGCGTTCAGGAGGCATCCGAACCAGATGCCCGAGCCACCTCAACTGGCTCTTCTCAATGTGGAGGAGCAGTGGCTCTACTCCAAGCTCCTCCCGGGGGACCGAGCTTCTCACTCTCTCTAAGGGAGCGCCCAGCCACCCTACTGAAGAGTCTCGTTTCAGCTGCTTGTATTCGGGACCTCGTTCTTTCGGTCATGACCCAGAGTTCATGACCATAGGTGAAAGACCGACCAGTATATTGAGAGCTTTGCTTTTTGGCTTAGCTCTCTCTTCAGTATAACAGACCGGTACAGAGACCGCATAACAGTGGATGCCACCCCAATCCGCCTGTCATTTTCACAGATCTTCCCTCACTTGTGAACAAGACACCAAGATCCTTAAACTCCTTCACCTGGGGAAGGAGCACTCCACCCACCAAGAGAGCAAACCACGTTTCTCCGGTTAAGAACCATGGCCTCAGATTTAGCGAGTCAGATCTTCCTTATGCAGCAAATTCAAAAATTAGCAATTCCAGTTCTTTAGAAATGTTGTTGAACTCTGTTGTGAGTAATAATGTGGAACAGTGCATTTGAAGGTTTTTATTTTTGAAAAAAACCTGTTATCTTCAGGAGGTTTGTTCAGTAACATTTAATTTATAATCTAATGGTTAGTGACTTGAAAATTATGCTGACTGTCATTTGAATTCAAATGAGCAGGTCCTAGTAAAAATGGATTTGAGAAACAAGTGGCTTTAGAAATTATTTGAAACATACTTTGTATATATGAGGTCTGAATCTAAGCAAAAAATTATCCTACGTTGATGGAAACGAAACATCTGTCTATCAAAATAGGTGTTGATGAATCAGAGTGTAAAGTAGCAATGAAAATGAATAGATTGAATAACAAAGCACTGAGACTATATTAAATGGGACCAACAGATTTATGATCATATACGGATAGGTTTATTTTATTATTTATTGAAATTAATTTTTCAGCATATTTACATTGAATGTTTCTACAATTGAAAAAAATTGAATGAGTTAAAAAAAAAAAGTAAAATGGAAAAAAAAATGTAAATATCCACAAATTATTTAGGGGGGGCCTGGGATATTTTAGGCTTCAGGCCCCTAAAATAGGCCTAATGATGCCACTGCATTTCACCAGTCAAAGTTTTTATAAAATGCCGTTTTTTATAAATGAAAATGTCACAAAATCCAAGTCCATTCTGAGGTGCTGCCCAAATACTAGAAGAAGCCATCATTACAGCATCTCAGCGGGTCTGGGAGAACAAGTTCCAACCATAATGATGATTATTTAGAGTTGAAAATGCCAATGGACACAGAAATACAATCAGAAGATTTGTTTTAAACTCCTAGCTAATGTTCCGTTTGAATCCCAAAGCAATAGACATAAACAGCACCAGGAGGTAAACATACCAGAAGATTTAAGTAAGTATAGAAACAAGTGCATCATTATGTGTCTGTTGTGAACAATATTTCTTTTAAAAAAAAACAGCATTCATGGGTTGCTGGCTAATCACCATGGGATATGTGTTATATAATGCCTTCTATGTATGGCTACACATGGATTAACATGAGAGCATGAGATAAATGGGGCCCTAAATGAATCTCGACTTAAATCCCTGTATGATTTGTAGGTATTAGGAAGCATCTATGCATTTGTTTATAATACAGCAGAATGGACATCTTGCAGTGCATTTACTAACATGGAAGGAGCGCTCATTTTGTTGGGTCAGGGTTATCAGCTTACATCTGGCTGTAACTACTGGTGATGGCCAAGGGGACAGGGTCAAACAAATTTATCATCATTATTACTCAGTAGTCTCTAATCCATGAGTGATTCCACACTGACTAGTCACATTTTACCCTTGCTTAATGTATCAGTTGCCAGGTTAGTAAATTTACATGAGTTAAATAATGACAGCAGAACAAGTTTTTTTAATCCAGAAGATTTAGTAATTCTTAAATGTCTTTAAAAAGTCTGCAGCTGCTATTAAATCCCATTTTACCATCTGTCTTTTAAACAAAGCAGAAAACGCTCAGTCTTGACTTCAAATTGTGCCTTACAAAGGTACAATGGAAAATCTCCAAATGAATGACTGCAGCTTATTTCTCCCCCAGGGGATCGGTCAAAAGCAAGGGACTCGTTTTGCTCACTCTGGTGTCTCACAAATTGGGGTATTTTCAAGCTATCTGAACTGTGTGAAATTTGTGCTCCACATTTGACCTGTGCTCTTTGGGAATTTAACCAAAAACAGCCTTTTTGATTGAAGCTACGTTGAAAGCAAAAGTAAAGAACCCAGATGCAGTTGGCTCAGTAACTACTAGAGGCCTATTACATATTCAAGTTAGTTCCCATTCATTCTAATATGAAATTTACCAGTCATTTAATACACATAAAAAAAGTGTGTTTTGAAAGTATTTTCATCTGTGTATCTATATTTTACTGTATATTCACAACAACTATACCGGGGGTAAATCCTTAAGTAGTTCATTATTTTATTTTATATTTGACCTAAAGACTGCACACAAACAGGATTGTAGTGTTTTGATCAACAAAGGACTCAATTTCTCATCTTTACAATGGTTTTTCTGGACATTTTCCTACAACTGTCACACTTCATTGTCCCACTTTTATTTTTTACCAATTTTTTAAAAGTCCAGATTTCTAGCCAAAATGGCAACAACCAAGGAGGTAAATAAACCAACTTTAAGTCTCTTTTACTCTCTCTTTTGCCTCTTTTACTGCAGATGACTTTTTACAGTCATCCAACCATTAATGCAAAGGGCCGAGTAGGAAGGCACCCATTATCTTGAGGCATTGTTTAGGCCTGATCAGAATCAGTTCCACATTCTTGCTGTCGCAAAACAAAAACTCCCACTGATCTATTCGCAGTACAATAATACACCTCGCTTTCGTCATATTACTTGTTTGCATATAAATAATTCAAGAACAAGCAAAAACCTGATTGAGTGACACTTTCTAAATGAACATTTTTACAAACACTTCTGATTTATTTTATGGAAACAAAATTCCTCATACTCTGCTTATTCTTCTTTTTGGAGGTAAGGCTTCTACGAACTCTTGAATTTCTTAAAGCCTGCCTTGCAACAATGATGTTATTTAATTAATGATAGATCTGCTTGTGTCCAGTTTTAGATCCACAATAATTTGTTAGACAGCCTTAAATCCATAAATAATGATAGTGGATGGGCTTACTTCATTGATGTTTGGGTACCTCTTAAAGAAGCACATAAAAACCAAAGGCTTTATTTAACTGCAGATGTCTAAATTAAATCTGTGTTAAGTAACGTCACAGCTCAGACACGCAGTATGCCTTAGTTCCAACATCTGAGAGGAATAAAAAGGGCAAACATGTACGGAGACCGTGGGTACACCACTCGGTGAGCCCGTAGAGAGAAAATGTTCATATTTTTTTTTTAATGGACATGCTGTGAGCAACAGGCCAGAGTAAACACTTAACATGTAAGGGTAAGGGTGAAGTAGGTGACACGCAAGCATGTCAAATTGATTTTTCTTTTTTCATCCCCCCCCCCAGCCCTGCGCATGAGCCCGTTAGTGCTGTTCAAAAGATAAGTTTGTGATCCTTGCGCGCCCATTGCACGCTCCATGCTTGCAACCTAACTGTTAGACTTTAGGAAATTAGGCAAGCGGAGTGTAGTTTGTGTGGGCACTTGCGTTACACGCACACCCCATGCGTGCAGCACACGGTCGGTCAGTAAGGAGCCAGTGTACACCTCACTAATGACCAGAGTGTGGTGTTAGGGCACCGTACAGCCAAATCCCCCATGCGTCATAAGAACATGCAACTGACATTATTCTCATAAATACTTCAGGAAACATTTTCCACATGCACAACAATCATACATTCCATTTCCATGATGTCTCCTAAGGAGGCCGGATGAGCCACAAGGGAACTACAAGACACACCTGCGCTCTCTTCAAAGTCCCAGTCTGATCAACCTTTGTAAAAGCATTCCCAGTGGACTTTCAATTATGATCATGTCGTTCTAAGCAAAATTTTTTTTTAAAGTAATTTTTTATTTCAGCAGAGCGGCAGTAGTTCATTTGAAATTCACCTCTGTGTTGTGGACGGAACTGTTCACAGGGAGTAAGCCTGCACTAATTTCCCATCATCGCTTTGTTTACACTCATCCCTGCTACCTTACAGCCCCCTAAAAACCGCAACCTAAAATCAGCGGTGAAACAAAATTGGTAAACAATATCAGAGCTATCCAGCCGTACAATTTTGAGGAAGATTCCAGCTCAGACGAGGAAAACAAAGAGGCACAAGAATCTAGTCATATACAAGTAGATCCATCAGAATAAAGCAGAGCAGGGAGCTTGTGGCTTGATGATTGTTGTTTGTATGCAACAACTACAAGCTTTTTCAAATTGCATTTTTTGTCTGCTCCTAATTCACTACAATTTGAATAAAGAAATACTCAGAAACACAGTTTTAATCTTATTTTTTATATTTAAGTCCTCCATCATGAGAAAAAATACCACAGTAACACATTAAAAACACAAAAAACACAATTTTCATTGGACTGGGTCTTTAGGATGCAATTGCATCTGTCTACAACCCTCCATGGGCCTGGATAACCCAAAAACTTGCAGGACCCGTCCAGGTCAACCCCCCAACAGGTGCATGCAACTATTACATTAGTCTGACAGAAGGACAGAATTACACTCCTGGATATTACAGCAGTTCAGCAAAAGTTAATCCCAGTGAGCTGGCAGGTGTCCTGTGAAAAACTGACAAAACAACAGGGTTTTGTTTTGGGGGGTTTTTCAGCAAAAAGTTGAAAGTAAGAATCTTTAATTTAAAAGCAGGCTAATCTTCCATTAAAAGCATTGAGTATGATGCAATATTGTGCTCAAAATGAAATGGTTTCTAAAATGAAGAAAAGGGTTTTATAAGACATCTGGAGATGCATACTTGAAGTGTTTTTGTTGGTATATTATTAGTTTAGTGGCTGTCATGGGTGAAATATTTTCAAAGATATAGCAACGATAAGAAAAAGAGCATTTTAAAGGGGGAGGTGACCATAATAAAACCGTCAAATCTCTGTCACAAAATTTGGCAGCCAGAGAAGAAATATTTATAACCTTTTTTAACAAGCCAAAGTGAAAGATGAGTGTGTCACTATGTGGCTAACTAAAGCATATCTGGATGCTCTCAACTTGAATCCATTTGGGCTCGGCTGCCAAACCATGTGCCATTGAAGTCCCACTCCAGTCATCCTTTGATTTATTGTAAAATCCTTCCCAGTGGTCTTATAATTATGATTATGCTATTTTTAAACAAAACCAGAAAGCACTATTGCCTTCCAGGACATAGTTTCTGCAGAGTGGCAAGAGTTCATCAGAAATTCACCTCTGGGTTGTGGGTGGGACTGTTGGCGTGGAGTAACCCTGCCCTCACTTCCCAACATCCCTTTGTTTATACTCTCTCTCGCTAGCTTACAGCCCCTCACAATCCATGCTAACATTAGCGAAGCAGCAAAAATGGCGAGTGATATTAGAGATATCCAGCCGTACAGTTCTGAGCCAGATGTCAGTTCAGACGAAGAAACAAAGATGTTCCATGGATCTTGTTGTCTACAAGTGAATGCATCAGAAGGGAGCAAGCTTTTTTCAAATGGCACTTTTTTTGCATACTCCTGATTCATCTCAATTTGAATGAAGAAAACTCAGAAACACAGTTTTCATCTTAATTTTCTTAATATGTGTATGAAATGCTATAAGAACATGTTAAAACACCAAAAACACAGATTTCATTGGAGTGCGTCCTTAAATAGCTAAAGATCTCCAAACAACAGGATGCAAAAAGCCAGAGCAGAGAATTTGCGTTCTACTAATTCCTCACGGGTAATGCTTTCTGTGCAAATGTCTACTATTTATCAAGAGACTCCAAGAATGTGGAGTTAACTCAGGCATCAGGACTCCTTTGTCTAAGTGATTAATAGAGCAGATTTTTTTTTTTTTTTTTGCTGACTACAGACCAGAAGTTTTTTAGAGTTGGAAAAATAAGTTAAAAAGCTCAACAGATTCTGGTAGAAATAAGGTTTTACAGTTATTCCAAAGACAAATAATAAAATATTCAAGGCATAAAAACCACAAGTATGAAAACAGTCCCATCTGGATTTCATGTAAACCATCACAGATGGAAGAGATGAGCATGGACTTTTGAATTACAGTCAGATAAAGGGGGTTTCTTTTATGAAAAATTTCCAAAGGTATCCCCTCATTTTGTTTTCCACTGAAAATGTAAGCAACAGAAAACCCAGAGAACTCGGATTTCCATCTGATGTAAGAGAATCTGTAGGAGCATGTGCGTCATCCCACCTGTGATTACCCAGTTGGTTCCCTTTCCTTGGTGATAAAGATCCCTTTATCAAACTGTGAGGCAGATTTGGTCTACATCATGACAGTGTGCAATCAGGAGGTGAACAGAGCTCTGCAGTCCCATGAGATGCAAGTCTCAGAGGGCGCATCCCTTGTAAGGGAGGGGGCTATCCTGCGCTAAACACAAACAGATTTGCACTAATCTGTGCCGGAGGTCTCCATGGAGCCACAGAGAGCAATCCAGTACAAATTCAGAAGCATGAAGAAATAGAGTACAGAGATGGAACAACAACATAAACACTAACAAATTTCTCAGAGAATTAGATTTTAGACTAAAGGCTTTAAAAGAGTACACTTTGTAATAATACATAATTTATATCTTCAAAAGTCTCTCAAGGCAAAAAAATATATATGTACATATATATATGTATATATAATATACCAACATGATGAACATTATACACTGTCAAACCCATTAGAGCTACTCAGCCCCTTTTTGGAGTAGACAGCATTTTTTCCAAATGCTAAATGGGAATTAAGGCAATAAATAATGCAGGTCGCCATGATGGATTAGTCTAATCTTAATGCAGCTGCTCTGAATAGATTGTAGTGAAACAGAAAAAGAGGTGAGGGGCTTTCACAGGAGTCCTAAACGTATAGCTTTACTTACATTATTTTTTGTTTAAAAATCCAGATTTATAACGCCCTCTGCCTAAAAGTTACCATCAAAGCCCTTCTACTCTGAGCGGTGACAAATTCAGAGGGAAATAATGCAAACTCTGGAGAAAGACAGCAGTTTGACAAAAGTTTTAGCTCTTTTTTTCAGTTTTTTACTTTAGAAAAATTCTATGAAATTACTTGTTGCACTCTGAAATGAATGGATGGCACAAATAGCCAACTGGAGTTACAAAGATTAATTACAGAATCAATTGCACATCCCGTCAGGGGTCGCCACAGCAAATCAGCTTTCAGTGATTCACACATTTGGTTCAGCAGAGAGTTTTACACTGGATGCCCTTCCTGACACGACCCCGTGTTTTAACCAGGCTGGGGACCAGCACAACGAGTTTCAGATTTGGGTCTTCACATTTTACTAATTTATCACTGAATACATTTTTCTCAGATTTTTAAAAATGTTGAAGCAGAGGAACAGGTCCATCCTCTGTAAGTAGGTGTTTGCCTCTGCTCTTATGTAGTGGGATTACTTCAGCCCTTTTCAGGATTTAGGAATCTCCCATTTTGAAATGAGAAGTTGCATGTGTATGTCAGAGACATAGAGATAGACTTTTTTTGTTTGTTTTTTACTGCTGTCATATCTTTATCATCACAATTTGCAGTAAATATCAGCTTGCTTTAGTTCACATCAGGGAGAAGGATTGTGTTTGGGATCTTTGTGATGGCTGGAGTATTTACTTTGTTGTTTTACACTTTGGAACTTTAGCTGCCAAGTCTGAACCCACATTTACAAAATAATTATTGAAGCCATTTGCTTATCATCAACAAAATAATCCGGGTCTATTTGCTTTTTGTCCCTTTTTTTAATGATGTGGTAAAGCATTTCCCAAACCCTTCACATTGGTTTTATTTATGTTCAGTAGATTATTGAAAAATACCTTTTTACTGTGTTGTGTTGTTTCAGTTAGTTTATTTTACGTGGTTTGCACTGTTCTGTTCAGTTTCTCTTGACCTTGTTTCGAGAGATCATTTTTCTTTTAAATGCATGTTGAAAACTTTATATGTTATCCTTTTTCCTGCTGGTATGTGGCACATAAAATTGATTTCACAGATTGTTTTCTACATGTTGAAGAACTGTGCAATCAGGTCTTTATGTGATCTGGAGCAGATAAAGGATAATTAGGCATTGTGAAGGTTCTTTATTCATTAGCTATGCTGTCTTAAAGCTTTTTGCAGCACCAGTCAAAAAGTCTTCCATTATTTCTATGCTATTCTACTATTTAATTGCACGTCACGTCTTAAGAAGCTATTAAACTCACCTCAACTGACTCTACTGCTTGCAAATGTGCATACTTCAATGAAGACTGCACAATAATTTAAACAAAACAAGGATTCCAACCACAAGAACTTTGCAATACTTTCTGTGATTTAATATTGTTCAGAGCAAACCTTCATTCGTTCAAATCTATCTCTGATTGGTCATCTACAGAGCACGTTTGCCCTCAGATGATGTGAGGAACCAGAGGCGTAGGACCCAAAAGGCAGGAGACCAGGCTTGGTGGCAGAAACGCCAACATTTAATGAATAAACTTTGACATGACAAAACCCAGCGAGCAACAAAGAGAGCGACAAACCAGATGATCTGACAATAGAGAACTGGAAATCAGACAATTAAATACACTGAGGATCAATGGAAACCAAGACAGCTGTGGATGATTGGCAACCTAAACCTGGCGTGACTGATAACAACTGAAAACAGAACATGATCAAAACCCAAAAAACAAACTCAAGTGCTCAATCCTCACAGATGAAACATTCTAGCAATGCAAATGGGTCTATCCACAAAGACAGACAGGGTGTTTTCTATAAACACAAGGTTTATGCGATGCATAGTGGTGTGTGTCTTAAGGGGACCATGAAGTCACTCTATTTATAGCCTCTGCAGAACCCTGGCACTGTCATTTTCTGCCTCCTAACATGCTCGGACACAAACACAAAGACGACACTTCGGTAACCTCCATAAAACATTTACAAAATCTATCAGTTTGTGAAAACTTCTACAAAATCAAGAGATATTTTATTTGAGATAACTCAAACATTAGGGTAATAACATGTAAAATGAAGATATGTGAATGTATTATGTTTGAAGATAAAGAAGAGGAACGACACGGCCTTGTAGCTGGTCCAATATCAAAAGAACAAGTAAAGACAAGGCAAAAAGGACAAAAAACCGTTACCATTAAAGCTGTTAGAGAGAGAGAAGGCTCAAACAGAAACAGGGTCACTGCAACGGCACAGATAATCCAACAGATGTTAGGATGGTGGTCGACTGGAGGCTAGGGCTTATGAGGATCCCAGGATTGCTGGGATTTTATGTCTACTTCAAACACTGTCTTATCTAGCCATGCTTTTAGGACAATGGTAAATGGTAAATGGCTTATCCTTATATAGAGCTTTACTAACTTCTTAGAAAGCCCAAGCGCTTTACAGTTCCATTCACTCATTCACACACACACATTCACACATTGATGATAGCTCTGCTGCTGAACACTGGCACCAACCTATAACAACCAGGAGCAATGTGGGGTTCAGTGTTTTGCCCAGGGACACACCCACACAAGAGCAGGCAAGGCGGGAACCAAACCTACATTACTCAGGAAAACGTACATTTTACTTGGCCTTCCCAAAATGTGAAGGATAATGAAAATACCCGGAGGATTAAAAGGGCAACATCGTGCACGGTCACTCAGCAGACATTAGCTGACAAACGTTCACTTTTACATCCATCGGCTTAAATATATAAAGGTGCTTAATGCTGGGTAACGCTCTCAAAATCCTGAATCCATTCAGTTTTGATTCACAAGTTCAAAATTGCATTGTGCCTCTGCAATGGACTGGCTAACTGTCCAGGGTTAGAGTTGGGGGGTTAGGGTTAAGAGGGTAGGCTCCAGCTACTCTGCAACCCAAACAACTCAATTCAATGTCCATTCAATTCCATTTTATTTGGTCATAGCTTGACTTTTTTTGAAGTAAATTTCAATTAGATGTTCACTGGCTGACTCACTGATTTTTTTTCTTAAAACCCAGTGCTAAGTGTGCTTAGCTCTATGATAAATTGAAATCCTTATCTGGATTTTCTTTCATTTTAATTTAGTGTTATACCATTTTTGATAAATATATTTTAAAGAAACATTAAACAAAATAATGCTGACACAAACCAATATGAAAAAAGTCTGTAAAACTAAGAGCCAAGCTGTGTTGGAATGACTGTACTCTCTGAACACTTCAGGGCCTGAATTTCTCAGCGGGATTGCAGGAATCACGCATTAAAATGTATTCCCGCAAACTGAGCTCCTATTCCTAAATTCAGAGCTGGACAAGTAGTCAACAGCGGTGAAAATTCACTGCCTACAAGTGAAGCAATCACCGCCTACTTTCTGATGACAAACAAAAGTTTCTTTTAGAACCTTACAGCATAACATCTGTGTGTGACGTAATCATAAATTCATGTTCATTTGAGAAACATTCGGCTTCTTTAGGTGAATCGTTTTTATTTTCCTCTGCTGTCCACATGTGAGGAACATAAACGCACACCGTTCAAGACCCCCCCCAACACACGGGCGATGATTGCACAGTCACACCAGGGTGTGTGTCGCGTTTGGCTGATGACACAGTGGGAACATGCAGCGAACAAATAAAATCCAAAAATGTTAAAAATGTGATCATGTTCAGCTGATTTAGACTACAGGTGACTGGCAGCTCTCCCTATGGGGGCTGCAGGGAACTTTTTCACTACAGTGTTGTACTGCTGTTCTAAAGAAAACAACAACAACTTATCTGTGATAAGATTCTAAATGGAAATCAATAAAGAAGTTTCTTAGAAAAAGTTTCTTTAAAAATGTGTTTTTGATTTCATGTTTTAAATGTGACTTCCTCTATGTTTGCATTTAGCATAATATAATTTTATAAAATAAAACCCATGAGGTTTTTCTATGTAAAATGGTGTATTTGGCTGGTAAGTCAGTCAGTTGTTGACGTGGTGACCGCAGAAATTTTAATAAAGTTCTCTGCAGCTTTAAGTGTATTACTTAATGAAGATGTTTTACTTTAGTAAAGCGCGTGGTGTCAAAGGAACAGATATTTGGTCCACAATGAAAGCAACTTCGCAACTTTAGAAAGAGGTTTTTTCCATTTGTGAAAAGAGTACTTGTTTTTGAAGTATTAAGTAAACTTATTTGAATGTTATAAGTAAGTTTTCTTTACAAACAGCGTTCCTCCAACCCTGTCGTAGATCAGTAGTCACAGGAAAACAGGTTGGAGGAAATGATAGTTGTCAACGGTGACAGAGGACAGGTTCATTACTAAATCCCCCTCCTGTTGCTGTTTTCAAATCAGCTGAAATAATGCCTCACATGCCTGGAAAATGCACTAATTTTCAATTCTATTATTCTGTGGTATGAGTTGGGCAATGTAAGCCAAGTTCAAAAGTGACTGCCATTTAAAAAAGCGAATTTCTAAGTTGTTGTTTTTTTTTTCCTGATTTTAAACCCTCCTTTTGTTGCTGTAACTACCTGGACATTACTACTTTTTCTGTTGGGAGATTGTGTTTCTTCAGGTATAAAGCTCGTTAGCTTTTACAGACATCGGAGAAAATGAAATGTTTGACGCAGAATTTTTTTCAACAAAGATCTGCTGATAAACCAATTAAAACCTTTATTAGTAAAAAAACAAAAACAAATGAACAAAAAGAAAAGACTGACCTCTCTACTATGTACACACATCTCTAGACTTTCTTAAAAAACTTTGACCACTGCATGGAAGATAACTTTCTCTTGGGAAACTGGATAATAAAGAAAGTCCTCAGATGCTTACATAAGTAAAAAAAAAAACGACTTTAATCTCGTCTTCAATAATTTTTCTAAAGGAAACTGATTTGTTATTACAGAGAAACAATATGCAGAGTTAAAGTTACATTTATTTTGCTTTCATTGCCATTTAAACAAACGTGAAAGAGAGAACGAAGATTATTTTGCAAAACGGTTGAAGGCACTGCTTCAAACAACAGGTTCTAAAAGAATTAAATAGTCAGAAGTTAGAATTAAAATTCCAGAAAGGATCAATGCTTGGAGACAGTGCCTCATTAATGACTTCATGCTCCAGCTCACATATGCTGACAATTAGCCTTGAACATCCAATTTTCTGATTTCTGTGTTCCCACGAGGCAACGAATACAAAAAGAAAATAGTTTGGGTAGCCCATATTAAAGATCCCAGACATTTGATCCAGAAAACCATTAAACATTCTATATTACGTACTATTTCATTTCATCTCATTAAAGATCAACACAATCACAAATTTAAAAACTCAATTTTACCATAGATACACTGTGTAAGAAAAAAGAATTAAACAAATATAAGCCAGGTAGACAACAGTTAAAGACCCACTCCAATGAACATTGTATTTTTGATGTTTTTAACATGTTCTTGTAGCATTTTGCTCATGATTGAGAAAAAAATAATTTAAGATTAAAATTGTGTCTCTGAGTATTTCTTCATTCAAATTGGGATGAATCAGGCGCAGATAAAAAAGGAAAAAGCTTTGAAAAAGCTTATAGTTGTTATGTACAAACTACAATTGGTAGGTCACAAGCTCCCGGCTATGCTCTATTGTGATGCATCCACTTGTAGACAAATAGATCCATGTACGTCTTTGTTTTCCACGAAAAGTCTGAGGAAACACCTGGCTCAAAACTGAACAGCTGGATAGCTCCGATACTGCTTTTTTGGTGCACCTCTAATGTTAGCTTGGGGTTGTGAGGGGCTGTAAGCTAGCAGGAGCGAGTGTGAACAAAGAGATCATGACAACTGCATTAAAATGCATTACCCTGCACCAACAGACCCATCCACAGCTCAGAGGCAAATTTCCAACAAACTCCTGCTGCTCTGCAGAAACTATGAAATCAAATAACATTGTTTTTTTTTTTTATTTTGCCTAAAAATTGCATCATCATAATTAAAAGGCCAGTGGGAAATCTTTTACAGTAGATCAAAATATAGTTGGAGTGGAACTTAAAGTACAAAGGAAGCCAGATATGTTTTACATAGTTACATTAGTGCCTAAAGTCATATTTTGTGGCAGGTTCTGGGTTGAGACAGCATCTAAAAAGCACTTGGAAACTTCACTCAGACTAAGCTGACTGAATTAGGCCCTTTATTTTTCTGTCTGTTATTTATCAACAAGTGCACCACACCACATTAAACAAGGAGGGCATTTTTAGAAGTTTTATGGAAATCTTTGGATTTGCATTGTGAGCTTTTTATCCTCATCAAAATGCACTTGGCTTGCTGGATAATCGGTTTCCAGTCAGCATTCACATATCTTTAGCAGACCAGCTAACAACTAGGTTTCTAAAGTCTGCTTTTTTAAATATCACATAAAATGAACACCTGATTTTTTTTCTGATCTAGGACAGAAGATTGGAAAAACCTGGTTTCCTGTGCAGGTTTCTGGCAGGAAAACCAGTGTTCTCCAAAAGCCATCAGGACTGTTGACTCTGAACCTTCAAAAGAGAAATACCTGGATAAGAGAACAGATCATTTTCCAGTGTTTATTTCTCTGGTTTCCTTCAAAATCATGGTTACCAGAGAAATCAGCGCAGGTTTCTCAAAGCCCAAATACATCTGACTCCCTTGTTCCCTTGTTGTTCAGATGATTGACATAATACAGGTCACCGGAGGGGATTAACTGCTGGATTAAACCTTGACAAATGAGAACTTTGTGTAACGAGAGCCAAAATAAACTCAACTTTGAAGTTCTCCGCAGACCCTTGACCTTAACACGATCGGAAAGTTTGATCGGTTGAGTGACACGAGTACAGACTGGCTGGCTGTCTTAACAGCTTCATCTAAACAGTGATTTGAGACACCCTGTTGCAGAAAGGCAGCATGCCAGACACTTGTAATAAGACTCCACTGAAGAAAGTAGCCAGTGCAGATAAAATCTACTGTAAAATACACTGAGTTGTAGTATTTCAGTGCAAAAGTTGTTTTGAGAAGTTACAACGGGTTCTGCAACCTTCAACATTTAAAGAGCTGAACTCAGCAAGAGCCACAAAGTCTTACTTCAACCTTTAAAAAAACAGAACACTGATTTGTTTTGATGTTATTGGTACTATTATGATTAACTCTGAATGAAATTGGTTTTTTGTCATAAATAAAGCATAAACAGAGAAAGAAAATAGCTTTTTTTCAATATATTAAATAGTTTATATCTTTTGATAGAGGTTCACAGGACTTCCTTTCAAAATAAGAGACACTGTCTTACAAAGGATCAGCTCAATGCCACAAAAGTAGTAGTAGTGTAATGCCAGCAGGAATTAAAAAATATATATATATTTTATTTTACTGTTTGTGGTAGATCTCAGCCAGAAATTCATAAATCAAAGTCACAAAAATTAAATCAGAGCTAATTAAGTGACCCTTACTGTATCTTTTGAACAGTACGCCATATTTAAAATACTTGAAAATGTTCAAAAAAAGAAAATCAAAAATAGTTAAACCGGGTTGTGCTTTCTAACCTGTAATTACGTTTTTATTGATGTTTTCAGATGTATTCATTTAGAAGTGACTTTTAAACTTTCAAAAGCACAAGCTAGCATAGTGAATTTTGAGTTTGGATCAATCAGTTTTTAAATTCTATTTTTTTGTTTGTTTGTTTGTTTGTTTGTTTTTACAGCCCAGCAAATAAAGCTTGTCAGTGTTTTCAATAAGAATACTTCAGGTAAGTGTTATAAACATATACAGGTATCTGTGTATAAAACCCTTCAAATGTAGCTCACTATACTGTAAAACCCTTAAGACAGCATAATAGAGAGCAGCTCATCCTATTCTTAGAGAAGAGACATTTACAAGGCTGAGAATAAAATGTCACTCTAGTTATAGAAATGCCAGTCTCCAGTCAAACACTTTGTCAAATAATGATTTGGAGACTCTGCATCTCTGCTGGAAAATATGATCCTCATTAATGGGATTCAAAGTTTAATATTTGATGGCTGAGCAGATGCTGTAAAATAGAAATCTTGTGCGTCTTTGAATAGCTGACGTATATCCAATCACCTCCATCCTGATGAAGCAAAATCATTACTTATGCAGCAGGTTCAGACAGAGCTTTATGGTTAGGCACGAAGAATTCAGGGGAGCACAGAATAAATCCCCAAAGCTTCTTTGTGTGTGCGTCTCTGAAGTATTCCTTCACAACGTCCTGCACCGAACAATGAAGAATGAAGTCAACAGCAGTGGACAGCCTTGACGGACAAGCTGAAGATAATGTCAGCATATGCATAAACATGTTTGGCTATCAACACTCCAGCACCTTGGACTGACTCATCTGGAGCCTAGCTTCAAGCAGGTGCTAAAAGGCCTCGGAACTGGCTGCGTCTCATGTCTTTGAGAGGCGATCGCGCACAAGCGTGGGCAGGAAATTGTTGGCAGACATGCCCAAGAGGAAAACGTGGATTTACATGTGGACTCGGGCTAATGTGCATGTCCTTGTAAAAAGTCATCTCTAAGGCTTCGGAAGACACCACCAAGAGTTTAGATTAAACTGAAGGGAAGATTCAATGACCACCTCTGTCTATTTCAGCCTCACAGAAACTGAACAAAGGTCATTCAGAATCATTAGGATTAAAAGCCAAGTTTCCAACAGAGAGACTGCCTCCTGCTACACAGAACCACTTCAATAGAAGCTCTTCTAATCAAAGCATTCAGACCATTTACATTTTGACTCTTTAATCCCAAATAATCAGGCGTCCTCTAATTTAATACCTATCCCAGCAGGCACTTCAGCAAAAACAGATTCACCTTTGACCCAAGTTTGAGCAAAAAGAGAAAATGCCAGATAGCTGAATATATGTAGAATAACAACTATAAATACAGACCTTCTCAAAAATTAGAATATCGTGAAGAAGTGTTTTCAATTACAATAATTCAACAAATTAACTTTCATAAAGCATAAATTCAGGGCACACTGTATAATTGATTTGATTGTTTTTGTTTTGGAGTTTTTTGGTATGTTTTTTACATAAATAGGAGTCCAGGATTTCACAAATTTTGATAACTGTGGAGAAATCGGGTCAAATTCTGCAGGAGATGAATGTTTTGAAAGTGAGATTCACCAACTAATCATCTACTAAACTCAAAGTGTCAACAGGTTCCCCAGATGTCATTCAATTGTTTCAGTTTGGTTCAATATGAGGAAGCCTTTAGACTTGATAACCAGATCCCCTCCATAGCCTAGGTAAGCAACAAAAGTTCTTTTCTAAGGAGGCTGGCTGTTCACAGAGCGTTGTGTCCAATCAGATCAACGGAAAATCTAATGGAAGGATAAAATGTGTCAGGAGAAGAAGCACCAGCAAATGAGACGAGCTTCAGCGGATCATCAAAAGAACAAGATTCAAGAACCTGCAGACATCCAGAAAGAGTGGAATGAAGTGGAGGAACAGCTTCAGAAATCACCACATTCAGACCCATTCAGGAGATGAGCAACAACTGTCGGGTTCCTCGGGTCAAACCACTTCTGAGTCTGGACCAACGGAGGAAACGTCTCAACTGGACCAAGGAGAAGAAGGACTGGACTGTTGGCCAGAGATCCAATGTCCTGTTTACTGATGAAAGTAAAGTGTGTCTTTCATTTGGGAATCAAGATCCAAGAGTTTGGAGAAAGACTGGTGAGGAGCAGAACCCAAGCTGCTGGAGGTCCACTGTGATATATCTACAGTCAGTCATGATTTGGCCTGCAATGTCCAGATGTTGTTCAATCCAGAATGACTGCAACAGTCTCGCAGAATGTTTATGTGAAAATAAACAAAATTAATATTTGAAATAAGTGGGCCCTGAAGCTACATTCCATGAAAGTTTTTTTAATGGAATTATGGAAATGAATAAACTTTTCCAAAATATTCTAGTTTTTTGTAAAGGGTCTGTTTATGCTGTGGAGTCTCTGACTGCAAGGTGTTCATGCATAGAAATAGGGTTTCACACGCTCCTTCACAACCATAATCATGGGTTGAGCCACGACCTGTGATCGTGGCATCTCAAGAAAAACTTCATCACCATCCAAGCAAAAAAGTGAACTCAATAAAAGTATAGCAGGGAAAAGGGGAAAACTGGTTCACTTTTTCACCACAGTTACCAACCACAGAGCAGGTCGTGCAGCTGGTTAAACAAAGGCACCAGAAGAGAGCATAGTTTCCCGTTTGAACCCAAGCATGGATTAAAATAGTTTTTTCCCCATCAGTTCTTAGATCAGCACTAACATCCTGAGCGAGACTGTAACACGGTAAAGATAATGATCAGGCTAATCCAAGCTCCATCAGAGCCCCGCTTCAAGGACCTCCCAGCTTTGCAGCAAAGCGTCTACGATTTCAGTTTGTCTGTGTCAAACTCTGGTTGTTAGCCAGCGCGATTCATACTCACAACGCCTCCATTACTTCTGCGTAACAACACTGATTTCCTTCAACTGGCGTCATTTTGCTTTAAAGACTCACTCCAATGAAAATCCTCTTTTTTGTGTTTTTAACATGTTCATGTAGCATTCTTCTCACAATAGAGGACCCATCTAAAATGATTTTTGAATGAACTGCATTTCTGAGTATTTCTTCATTCAAATCGCGGTGGATCGGAAACCAGATGCTAGAAAAAGCAGAGCAACAGGGAGGGAGAGGAGATGAGGTTGTTCCGAGCCAACAGTCCCCGCCCACAAACCAGAACTGTATTTCTAATGAGCTACTGCCGCTGGGCGTATTAATATGTCTTAAAAAACAACAAAGTATTCTTAATTTTAGCTAAAAAACCAAAACAAACATGCTTAAAAGTCTACTGGGAACGCTTTTACAGTAGATCAAAAGAGGATTGGCGTGGGACTTTGAAAAGGTTTACATTATTGAAAGAAGCTCTAAAGTACAGATGTCCAAATTCAAAACAAACAGTGGGAACAACATCCTACAAACTACCTGTGGTCTCACGGGAAGATGGAAAGTAATCCCATAATCTGTTTTAAAAACCTGTCTAGATTTCAAGGAACATCTTGAATATTTGTTTGTTGTGATGCTTGATGATCCACTCATGGTGGGTTTTATGGTTATTCCGTCCTACTTGTTATGAAGCAGTATGAAAGAAAAGTTTGCGAAACTGGGTATGAAACTTAACACACATAAAACCAACTAAAAACAAAACTAAAGAAATAAAAACCAGAAATGTGACTTAGTGTTTCTTCAAGAAGAAAATCAATGAAAATTGAATGTCTCCCTCTCTGGCTTGCACTCACACACACAGCACTAAATGCAAAACAGTGCAAGCACGTGTACGTTTTACGTTCTAGTTCTTACCTTGGCACTGAAATCCTTGCTTTCCAAACCCCCTGTGAAAAGAGAGAAGATCGAAGTAAACACTGGTCCACTCTTGAAGCACGCTCACATCAGGCAGCGTTTCTCATTCATTCCAAGGACACACTGCTAAATGTTATACAGCCTTCTGGTAGAAACACAGTTCATTCTGGGGGGAAAACAACATAAGATATTGAGGAACTTTGTCATATTTAATCAACATAAATGCACAAATGAAAAAAACACTAAAACTATCAAAAAGTCAAGATTTCAAATCTTAGAAGAAATAGTAATCACTTCTTTGTATGATGTGTGCCTTGTATGATTGACACTCCAGAATACTCATATTTACAGTGTTACTAATATTGATAATCTGTTTCACTTCTGTTTTTGCATGAAAACAAATTCATCTTCACTGACGCACAGACGCGTTCTTCCACCTCTGTGCTTCAAAGTTGAAGCACAATAGTCGTGCTGCTGGCAGGAATTACAGCAAACATCCTGTGGCTTCTGCAGAACCGCAGAGACAGAGCTGCAGCCCTGAGCTCCACAAACACGATCCGCCGGACGAAAAGAAGCTTTCCATCATCCATCCTCCCAACACGCCACCGAGCATGCCCACTTGATATCTGTGAGGACTTTAATGCTACTTTCACACCGGGCTCGGAAACGTGCTTTTGAGCAACTAATTGCAACAAAAACTCTACGTGAGCGCGTGTTTATCTGCACTTCTGGTTTTCCTGTTCAAAACTCTCGCATTCAAGACTAGGCAGGTTTTTATGTTTGTTTTTGGGCTCTACGTGCAAAAAACACGCGCCAAAAGTTAAACCAGGTGAACTCTGACCGATCAGGGACTCTGATTTGGTAGTGACGTGTGGGTAACGTCTTTTTCATAACACGGGGCCAACTGTTTGAAAATTGATCAAGAAGGAGAAATGATTAATTGCGGTTTTGCGCCTGGCCGGAATTCTATAACACCAAGTCTTTTATATATCGGAATAGAGCTATGAAAGAAAAATCCTGGAGCAAGATTCACCAGATTTGCACCACTTCAACATTTTGCACCAAGCCTCAGTAGACAACGAATCGGATCAGCAACCACAAATTATGATATGAATCAAACCCCTGTTAAAATGAATCATTACACTCCTGGTTTTGCAATCATCCAGGCTGCAGTAAATAGCTCTGTTTCTCAGTTTTCCAAGAAAAGGGCCATGTCGCTTGAACGAAAGTTGCAGATTCCGTCCAGTGCGTGCTTTGCACTTAGGAGCGATGTTTATGAGGCCACAAGGTCACAATGGAAGCCTGTCAATGATACATGCCACCAGCAATAAAGGCCAATTCATCACCCGCCCACAGTCAACAGAAAGAGCTGTAAACAAAAGTTCAACTCCTCCCTGAACAAAAAAAAAAACAAAAAAAACGCCTGAATATCTTCCAGACTTTTGACTGGGTTCTGTTTTAAATTATGTCGTGCTTTGCAAATACTTTCATACACGTGTCTGAGAAACAATCCAAATAAAAAAGGTAACAGTCTACACACCCACCAGTCACTGTACGCCTCAACAGTTGGGTTTTTGTTCCTGTGTTTTCAAAGAGAAAATGTCGTTTCAGCCCCACTGAACCACCAAAGGGACAACTTCTTCATCAAGATCTCAAGACCCTCGCTCCTCGGGAAGGCCTCTGCAGTGAGACGCACAAACCCTGTTCTTTCCCATTGACAAGGGGGCAGTTGTCGTGAGGGCAGAAGGATCGACTCCTCCCACAGGGTAGCTGGACAGAGGAGCCACAGATGAGCATTCAAAATAAAAGCCCTCCTGATCTGAGTCTCCTTTCTGGGGAGAGTGTTTCAGGGGCGCAGGTTTCGTGAGAGGGAAGCAGCCTGAAGTTGGGTTACATCATGCGGGACTGGAGTTATCCGATATGCAACAGGCAGCAGCAGCGGGCAGGGGGTGGAGGTGGGAGACGGAAGGCTTACCAGATGAAGTCGGTGCAGTGGCTGCAGAAAGTCGGCTGCTTGAAGAACCTGGCTATGAACTTGTGGTTCTTCACTTCGTGGACGTTTTTTTGCCTCAGCGCACCTTTTCGGGCAAACCTGTTGGCCACGTCCGCGGTGGACGACTCGTTGAAACTTCCATCAGCCATGTCTCCCTGAAACGCAGAGCCGTGCTGCAGCTTCGCCCTGTCTCTCGGGGTGTCTGTCGGTCCGCGGAGATGCGCTTCCTTCGGCGTGGAAGGTCGGAGTGCGGAGCGACGGTCCTCACTTAAGACTGCTAGAATGCGAGGGCTTTCCCTCCCGCTCGACAACCACTGGGCTGCTCCACTGACACTGACAGCACCCGCTGCCGTCAAGCAGAATGTGCTCACTGTTTCCGCATCCGGTCGCCCCCTTCAAAGTAAAAGTCGAATCTTGTGTGTCTCTGAAGGGAAAAAAAAGAAGGAAATGATAGTGCGTTTGTGCTCAACTATTATTGGTGTGAGTTGGAATGGTTCTCTGATTTATATGGAACATTTTGTGTTAAAGCCTGTAGTTTTAATATTTTATTTGTGTTGTGTTGCTTTGTCATAACATGTTCCTTATAAACAACACTTGGAGGTTTGAATGTGCTATTTTTAAGAAGAACGTTTTTCTTGTTTAAAATTAGGAAGAGATTTTGCTTCAGTCATGATAATGCTGTTATGCTTTTTATTTGTTTGAGTTTGTTTTACAAAAATACTATTGATTTAATGTTTTAATAAAGATCTAAAGCCCTAATTAGTGACATAAAGCATTTTTAATTATTTTCTAACCTTGAACAACAATGGGCTTGTTTATACATTTTTAAAAGTACAAAACAACAAATGGAATTAAAACCAAAATTAAAACCAATTTTGCCCTTTTAGATAGCTTTAAAAAAGTAAAAAAGCAGATTCAGTTTTTATTTCCAACACAAAAATAGATTAGATATGACCCTATGATATGATATATATTTGAGTTGCATGCTTCCATAAATAACAGGCATTACAAATATGTCCAAAGGTTGTTATTCTCACAATAAAAATTGAGTTTAAACATTCTCTTGCAAAAGTGTATTTTTTATAACCACAGATGCTGCTGTCTCAAATCAGTCTCCAGTGTAAATACAACAGAAAAGGAATGTGTTCATGTTTAAATCTTCAAAAGCTCATCTGAATGTTTGCAATTTCTTTGCATAAACAAAAAGTACATGGCAACATAAATGCAATGTTTCAGTAAATCCTTGTAATAAAAAGAAATTATTTATGTTCATTGGAATTTGAAGTACTGTAAATCCACACAAATTCTCTGAAATCACCTGAAAAATCAACATGATAGATTTTTGTTAGGGTTTGTTGAGAAAATGTTTTTGGTATTTTAACATGAAAATCCCGTTTCCGGTAAGGAACTTATGTACCACCAACAACTTGACAGGGTTTCGCTGCTCTTCCTCCCTCTTGCTGAGGCTGATGTCACTCAACAGGATCTGGAACAAAAAGGGAAAGGAGACTCCCTGTCCACTGGAGGAAATCAGTGTTATAGAGCCATCTTGTGGACAAATACCACAATGAAAGTTTTGCTTCCATTTATGTCCTTTGTGGTACAACTTAAGTTTGTGTACTGTGATCTTTTTCTTTGGGTTTTCTTCAAAAGTTCAGGGGTAGAACTTGTTAAAGACTCTTAATGTTGGCGTTGATGCTCTGCTGGTGTGCTGCTGGGGGGGGATGAACTGACAGTTTTAACTAACTGGTGTCATTCTGGGATGTCCCCTAGATTTTAAGGGGTAAAGCGAATCTTCATCCAGTTGCAGCTGCATAGTTTAAGTTTTAATAAACGCTAGATTTTGTGTAGACACAATTAAAATGTGATTTTGACTCTAAGCTTTTGTCTGTTAAATGCTGCTTTCTCTTTTCTTTAAAGCCAAAGGGTTTTTTTTCCCCTCACTGTCTTTTTTCTACGAAAAAAATTCCAAATACGTTTGTTTTTTGTTCTTTTTGCTAACTTTGTGTTTTCAATTTAGCTGTCAGTGAAGCTGCTTTAAAGCTGAAAATTGTGTTTTTGGTGTTTTAAACGTGTTCTTGTAGCATTTTTCTCATGATGGAGGACAGTTATAAAAGAATTTAAGACTAAAACTGCGTTTTCGAGTATTTCTTTATTGAAATCGTGATGGATCAGGAGCAGATGAAAACCCGCCGTTTGAAAAAGCTCTCAGTTGTGACGCAGCAACTAAAATGAGTGAGCCATGGTCTCCCTGCTGCTCGACAATTTGAATGCATCCACTTGCAGACAAATAGATCCATTAAAGTCTTAATTTTCTGGAAATCTGGCCCCAAACTGCAAAGCCGGATAGCTCCGATATTTCTCAGTTTTTGTTGCTACGCTAATGTTAGATCAGGGTTGTGAGGGGCTGTAAGCTAGCGGGAGAAAGCGTAAACAATGGGATGACGGGATATCAGCGGAGGCTTACTTCCACACCATCAGTCCCGCCCACAACTCTGAGGCGAATTTTTACTAAACTCCTGCCGCTCTGCAGAAACTATGTCCCAGAATCCAACACATGCTTTTCAGTAAATGAGTGGTGGTTTCATGAACTTTCCCTGGCCTGGTTAGTGCAAAACATCTTAACTGCAAAATTCACACCTTCTATTTGACTGCTGTTGCAAAATAACTCCTCCCTCGCACAGTTCCTACAACTATAACAATCAGATGAGAAGCTGGGGCCTTGCAGATTTTAATGTTCCACATTTCCACCTAATGAGATCGCCTTCATGCGCTGATCTCTAATCTCAGCCCTTGAGGCTCTTCTTTGTGATCTGAATGATCAGCCAGTGACAGCCTCTGGTGACAAAGAGTAGGACCAGGTTTCTCACTGGCAGTAAAAATTAATCAATCGCACAAACTTCTGATAAATGACACACAGCAACACCCACAGGTAACTAAAATGGCGATGAAAACTGCAATAGAAGTAAACGCAAACATGTACAATGTTTTCCAGGGACCAAACTGCTTCTGCATCCAATCCTGAAAAAGGTTTTTAATACTAGAATGTTCATATATTTCCTGTGAAAGAACCCTAAGAGACCCTCCAAAACTCAGACAAAATCATCCATCCATCCATCCATCCATCCAGCTCCTCTGGGGGGGGCCCTGAGGCATTCCCAGGCCAGCCGAGAGACATAGTCTCTCCAGCGTGTCTTGGGTCTTCCCTGCCCCAGTGGGACATGCCCTGAACACCTCCTCAGGGAGGCGTCCAGATGACCAGATGCCCGAGCCACCTCAACTGGCTCCTCTGGATGTTTGGGAACAGCGGCTCTACTCCGAGCTCTTTCCGGGTGACCGAGCTTCTCACCCTATCTCTAAGCAGGGACACTGTGTTTAAAGCTGTTATTGAGCTAATAATTAAATATAAAAATGTAAATGTAAAAAATATAAATTATGAAAAGAAATTAAATTTAAAACCAAGAGGTGTAACTGATGTAGCCAGTGGAGGACTATACTCCAGCATTGATTTTGAGTCAATTGATCACATGACCTGGAAGCTATTGAACTAAAATGCTAATATTTACACACAAATATAGTGTGTAAATACGTGTAAAATAATAATCATAATACACTTTTTATAATTATATAATAAGCATGTTATGTGAATCATAAGCATTTTAGTTCTGCTTGAACTAACCCACAATTTATTTTGAAAAGAGGAAGTCAGGACACGCTTCAGCAGTCTTCTGTGTCCCTGTGTTCAGAGCGTCTGTTCTTGGAGTCGCGCCGGACCCTGAGCAAGTGAGAGGTTTACCCAGACCGAATGTCTGCTGGGGGCAAAAATAATTTCTCACCTGTGGCGCAATGCAGCCCAGGATCGGGCCTGCTGTGATGCCCTTGGTTGTTTTGATTTTATAGTGTAATAAAACTACTGTGCCTCGATCCAAATGGTACTTTTAAAGATTGAGCATCAATTTATAATAAAGACTACAAATGGATGCTTGAATAATTCATTCTCCATGTATTCCTGTGCTGCTTAATGCACCTGGGAAATGATCAAACTGGAAGCACCAAAGCTTAAATGAAAAATATTCTTTAAGGATCAAACACATGAGAAAGCAGGTCAGAGTGAAGTGCATTGTGTGTCAAATGCAAGTGTTGGGGTAAACGTGAATATTTTTATCATGTTTTTTATGTTTGCTTATACTGTTCATTTTCCCCATTCTGCAAGGCAATGCTGCTAAACGTAACAGCTTGTGAAGGGTCCTGTGTTTGATTTTTTACGAAAGCAGTAAAAAAGAAGTCAGTCCAATTTAAATGACTTGTATCTGCAATCTTAGCCATAAAAAATAAGATTAACTGAATTCTTCAAAACTGCTTTACACTAATTTTAGAGCAAACCATTACAGCAATTTTTGCCCACACTTGATGCATTTTTTTAAATTGCTTTATAGTTTTTTTTGCCTCCCAGTCCTCCACTGTCTTTCTTGATCCTCATTTTAATGAGTGCTTTTAAATGTTTTTATATTTTAAGTTAACTTTTTTTTTTTTTTTTTTTAGTTTTCCATGGTGTTGTTACTTTTGTCATGATTGATTTAAAGCATCCTATTGTTTGAAATCAAATATGCAGTCTAACTTTGAGCTACATTAATCCACAGTTTATTGACCTCAGGCTTTGCCTCTTTATCTCAACTCGCCCTGGAGCAAATATTTACAGATTCCACTGAGTTCATCAAACTGAAGCTCACAGTTCTTTAAAATCCTATGATGGTAATCTCCACACCCATCACTAAAATGATAGACAACTGAAAAAGTAAGCATTCTGACAGTAAATCCTGATTACAATCTGTTGATTGTATTTACTGTCCTTCCAGGTCAATGTATTAACAGGATGCTGTGTGCAAGTAAACGACCAAATCCAGCATCCAATCCGAGTGCTCAATCTTTGAGTTAACATGCAGAATTCAATACCTTTGCACTCAGTCAATAAAGTCTAAAACACCTTTTTTCTCCTGAAACATCTGACTGGATGATAGATACTGCATCTCGCACAATAACCCAGCAGATTTGTGATGTCCCCTTTCTCATCCAGACACTGAGTAGACCTCAAGAAAATGGCTTTAACTCTGGCTTTGCTTTTTCTCAGCCAAGCCCTTTTATACACAACTGTAACATCTGCAAGCGGTAAGCTGAAGCCCTTCAGTATGTGATGAATTTCCTGTGATTTAATTTTAGCTTGGCTTGCACTGTTTGCTTTTTGCAGCCTTTGTTGAGTCAAAGCAGGAAAAAAAAGCATGCAAAGCTTTCCTGTATACTCCTGATATATGCATCAAAAGTGGATTTTTGATTATTATTGCAGTGCTCCACCAAACATTGTTTAATTTTTCATTGACTTCTCTGTTTAGCTGCCTGCAAATCCTCGTTTCTGTGCAGGTGATCCACCGTTTTTGCTTTTTCTCTCCTGCACTAGTTTGTGGCCGGCCACGAGTCTCTGAGGGGATCGATGTCTCCACAATGAAGCGTGTGTTTGAAATTGGAGAGGAGGTGACCCTCACATGCGAGAAGGGGTACTTGCCTTCATCTATGACAACCACCAGAATAACCTGCACTTCTGCTGGACAGTGGACACAGTCGAGCCTGGCATGTTCCCGTGAGTTACACTCAAGGCTTCCTCGCTTTTTTGGATTTTGTGACCTCCTTCGAAGCAAAGCCTGATCTATTTGCTGATCTTTTATTAAGTTCCAGTATGTTTCTGAGTGTTTCAAAAACTCTCCTTGGAAATACAGCAATAGAAAGAGCAAAAGTTAGCATTCTAACAAGAAGCATTGTGTTTTATTTATCTCTCTTGATGAACTTTCAACATTGTGTCAAAAGTCCTTCCACCACAACAATGACAAGAAATTGGTTTGAAGGCTGAACTTTTAAAAAATAGCTTATTATTTTATTTAAAACTGTAAGTTTGTTAAACTAGATTTATTTTGTTATTCTTCAAACCACGTGTAAGAAAAAAAATATATATATAGTAGATTCTGTTTTCTCGAGAGTCAGTTACGAAAAATGTCATCATTTCAGTGTGTATTCAGACCGGACACATTTGGTTTGCTTAAATTGAACCAGAGTTCATTTCCCCCGATAATCCGGAATACATTTTCAGTCTGAATACACCCAAGTGGACCAGGAACCAAATACAAAATACAAGGCAGTGTCTTTACATGACATGTTGTTGTGTGGAATCAATTCAAAAAATCAATTTCAAAACATAATTCGAACACATTGCACCTGTTATCTGGTTAAACATTCTTCATACTTTTACTAGCTTCTAAAACGTATCAAAGTGAGTGTTGTCTATGTTGGAAACTATTTTACAGCCAAGATGTGCCCCATTCCCAAACAACTTCAGCCCTTTGCAATGGGCAGGACAGAGGCTCCTTTCAGGAGTGTGCTCAACTTCTCATGTGACGACGGGTAAGACAAACGTCTCACTCTGTTCTGAATGCACGGATACAGAGAAACGGCCAAAAAATGGCAAAGTAAGGACAGTTTAAATCTGCAGATCTGCATTGTTTTGTCCCCATGAATGGTTCTGTTTGTTTGATGGATGTCCGACCTCACGTGAACTTTAGAGCAGAATCTTGCTTCACTTGCAAGGAAGCTCTAGTGTGGTTTGGCAACAGTTTGAATGCATGCAGACAATGGAGTGGGTCAAAGAAAAAAGAGAGAAGAAAGAGAAAAAAGATGTGAGATTCCTGCGTTTTCTAAGAAAAAAACAGCTTGTGACAAAAAAAACTACAGAGAGGGCCCTGTTGGTAATTCTGCTGAGCTAAGGAGGTACAGGTGCTTTTCTATCTTGTCAGATGAGTTGCAGATGAGTGTTTTAGCTTATTTTATCACCAACACCAAATGGTCATTTGTTGTAGGCGGAAAGTGAAACGTGGAAAAGGGACTGAAGCAAATTGAGGGGTGAATTTTTATCACAATCAAACCCAACTGAACCGACTATGCATCCTAACTGGAAAGTTACTTGTTTGTTTTTTTATCCGTCGCTTCTCATTGAGGGGTGCATGGGGATGCCCTGATTGAAACAGCCGTAATGTGTCACAGTGGAAGTTTGTTTAAGGCTAAGTCGAACCCTCCCAATCCCTGAATGCTTTGAAGGTTAGTTCATGTCAGCTAGATTAATCCAAGTTTGGCTGCAGTTGGCATATTAAATGCATGTTAGCATGACTGACATTTCACAGTGGAAGTTTGTTTAAGGCTAAGTCAAAACTGGCCTCACGGGTGGATAAGGGCTCTTTATTTTACTCCTATCGGGCAAAAAAAACTTTGTGCATGCAGCATTTATACATTTGCACAGTCAGTATGGAGCCAGTACTTGCATCTTACTAACAACTAAAGGGTAACGTAAGGGCACCGTACAAAAGCATCACTCATACGTCAGAAGTGCGAACAACTTCCATTATCCTCACAAGCACTTGGTGATACACTTACCACACGCACGACAGTGGTGAGGCCGCGTGAGCCTCAAGGGAGTTACAAGACACACCTGCATCCCCCTTAATATCCAGCCACCCCTGTCTATGACCCCGGCCTGGACAACCCAAAAATCTGAAGCACCCATACAGACCCACCTCCCCATGTGATGGTAGGATTTTTAAGAGCAAAATCGCCATGTGTCTATTAAAACAGTGTCCCAGAGATTATTGTCACATGATCATCTGCAGACCATTTTGAAAGAATTTGTAAGAAACTGAAGGAATCTTATGATTAGGCCAAAGTAAAATAAGTCATTTTCTCCTTGTTTCAGAACCTGGAAAAGTCGAGTATAACTTGAAATCCAAATCCCTGCCGTCAGAGATCCGCATGTGTGCTGCTTCACCTTCCGCAAGAGCAACAAGGCCTACATGAGTTCACAGAGAAGCATGTGGTGTGCCCAAAAGATGTATTTCTTTCATTTACAATGACAGTAAAAAGGAGATTGTTGTGATCCAACGATCAAAATGTGTTCTAGTGCTAAAACTGTATTCAAGCGGGAGAGCTGAATAAATGGTCATTTCACATTGCAACAACGTGTGATAACAGGCACATTATTTTTCAGTGATGAAGTTCTACTTTACTGTAAGTAAACATAAAAAAGACTCTTAAAAATACAAACTGAGAACTCTGAAATCTAACCAGTGACATAGAAGTAAGTCGACTGCAGTACAGGTGCTGCTGCATAAATGGGACCTGAAATTATGTTTTGGTTTTAGGTTTGTGGGCTGTGCTGATCTGCATATCTGCCAACTGATGTAAACACAAACAAACAAAATAAAGCACCCATATTGGATTCATAATTAATAAAGAACCTTAGGGTGTCTTAGGGTGTTTCCAAACTTTGAATTCAGACACTTGGGTTCTCTAAATGCAACAACGAACATTTTGCATTTTTCACAATATTTAGAGTATTTGACTTTTTGAGACAACACCAGCAAAAGTTGGTATGAACTTGGCAGTAAATCCAAATTCAAAATGTTATGAACGCACAGTGTACCTTTGTATGCATTTTCTTAACCACTGACATATTGACTAATATAGGGCTGCCCAAATACTAACTAGTGAAATGGTTTAAGAAAAAAACTCTCTTTTTTTCAGTTTTTAGCAGTAGATTCACACAAACACGTGACTGACTTAAAAATGTAACTTCTTGAGTGAGAAACCTGCAAACGCCTGAAGCTGTTTTCTGTCAAAACATGATGACTTAAGTAACTGAGTTGAATTTGTTCTGATTGAGAGGGATCAGGTTGGCATTAAAACCTAAAACAGAGAGACTCTTTAGTGTCTTGTTACAACTGGATATTGCTAAACTGTCTATGTATTCATATGAGCTTTGTTAGACACATGTATGTGCACTAATAGGTGTCTTGTTTCATATGTGTCACTGTCATCTTTTAAATGCAATTTCAAAATGTTCAAGTTTCTTTAAAACATTCAAAATAAAGACGAACATGCCATATTTGATTGATGCAAAGATATTTACGAAACAGATATTTCATCTCAAAAATCCCTTTTTATTACAGTTTTTTTTTTGCAATTGCAGGTGAGTGTCATTCTCTTAACCACCCAATTAATTGCTTTAATTAATTTTAAAACCACTTCCTGGTCTAAGCCTAAAACACAATTTGCAGTCAACACAGAATTTGCAAAACTCCAAGTCTGCTCTTTGCAGAACTCACATTCTCACCTTCTACGCATAGTTCACACACAATGCAAACAGACAAAGAACAAAATCCTGATAAGATCTGGGCCACAGTTATTGACCATGTGTTTGCTCATGGACTGACCATGAAGGAAACAGGTCAAAAGGTCAACCCTCAACTGAGCAGGTTCACTGTGGCATCAATCGTACAGACATTCAACAAGAAAATGACAGAGAAGATACAGTTTTTGTTGTTTGGAACAATGTCAATTTTTACAAAAGTCTGATCATCAGACAGTGGTTCACCACAAATCATAAAGTTAAACTAGTTTTCCTTCACCCATGTTCTCCATTCCTTGACCCAATTAAAGTTTTTTTTTTTTTGTTGGAAGATTTAGGAGAGACAACCATACACTCTGGAAAACCTGTTGCAGGCCACAGACAAGGCCTTGGATGACATTTCAAGTCATGTAAAGGCTAGATCAGGCACACGTTAGAACATTGTGGTGTGATGTGGATGAAGTCGTCTGGAGACAAGATGGTGAAATGCAATAAATGTCAATTAACTGTGAAATTAGAAAAAGATGAAATCCCTAATACTATTTTATTGTAATTTGTTTTGGGGGCTATACTATTCTTCATGAACCATTTTAGCTACAGTGTCAAGTGTTTTGTGTTGTGTTTTTTGTGCATTTGTTGAGTTTTCACTGTGACCTAAAGTGATTTTTTCACTCAAAACTGAGTCATGTATTTTGTACATTTAGCCTGTATTTTGAAAATCCCATTTGGTGAAATTGGTCTACTATAATATTGTGTTTTAGCAATTAGGAAAATAAGAAATTCTATGCAAAAAAATAAAACAAAAATCCAAGCAGAAAACGGGCAACTGGAGGGGTTGCAACAATAAGGGAAAGACTCAAAAGGTTTCACTTCTGTGATGGACTAGGCAATCAAGGCTAAGAGCACAGGTATTTAGTCCTAAAATGAATCCTTTCAATGCCAAACTGAACAAACATCACTGGTTTAAAGGGGCCTATAGAAGAGGTCAACTAAACAAACACAAAATGACTTGCAACTTAGAAAAGAAATCAAATAGCAAAAACATAGACAAAAGCAGAACAGAAAAATTGCAGTGGTAGAATCCTCATGACGAGCTTCTCTGTTTGGCACCATCTTTAGGCCATCTCAGGCGGGTACAGCACCACATGAAAAAGTCAAAGCAACAGACAATTGATATGCACAAATAACCACAGCAAAAGGACATATAAAATCAAGTGGATCTGTACACCACACCTTAAAGTTAATCCTGCATAACAACAGTCATCACAACTTCTGCAGGAGTGCTTAGGAATTGCTGGAAAAAAAATATAATGAAAAGGGGGGAATACTTTGTACTACTTTGTACTTTGGAGTCAGGCATTAGTGTTTGGTCAACAGACAAATGGATAGAACAGTGTCCATATTTCAACTGAAGATGGAGGATGGGACAACTTTCTTTCTGCTGTCTTCACTACTACTCCTTACCTGTGTTGGATCAGAGGAAGACTATGGTATTGTTTTCTCTTTATAATTTTCTCTACCGAATTTTCAAATAGAGGATGCTGTTTATGTAGTTTTCCACATGCTTTAATCTCCTTTGTTTGAGATTACAAAATAAAACACCTTTAAAACGCTGACAGGAAAAAGGAGAGGCCAGTTCATGGATCTTTTGGTAAAAAGATTCATTTCAGTAAACTTTGACTTCACACAGATTGCAGCGATATGCCTAAATGTTCATGGTTTTGTGCTGCAGAGCACTGAGTTCAGGATGAACACATTAAAAACTCAGTCTTTTGATAAACTGATTCGTTTCAAAACTTTTTTTGAATAAATTGCTGTAAATAAATGTTTTTCTTCCAGCTGTGTGTGTTAGACCCATCCTGGAAGCCAACATTGAGTTTGGCAGTGACCAGAAGTACTTTGACACCGGTGTGGTAATAGCACTGTCCTGTAAACAAGGATACACCCCTGTGTCGGGTCCCCACAGGATCGTTTGTACTGTCGACGGAATGTGGACAAAAACCAGATACATGTGTATACGTAGGTCTGCCGCTCATACGAGCTCTTTACTTACAGTTTCCTTTGAAGAATTTCTGTTATTTTTTTTCTTCTTCTTTTCTCCATTTTATTTTTGTTTGTTTTTTTTATGAAAAGCACATAAAAAGTTTTTTGTCAAAAAAAAAACTTTAGTTTTAGCTATTCTTGCTATAACTTAGTGTTTTTCTCATTTAAAAATTCAGTTTTTGTTTATTAATTTAATTCAAAAAAAGCCCTGTCACATCTTAAACTAGACATCTTTGAGTTTTTATGTCTACATCTCCTTCAAATGTATATATTATAGAGTGTGTCTGTGTAGTTCTGCAGCTTTTATGAATATTTGGTAATTTATTTTTGGTACATTTTATAGTGTATAATATTTTATTATATTTTTTCTAACTATGACAGTTGCATGAAATAGTTACTAACAAAAATTGCATTTCTGCTTTACTATTTCAGATTTTCACCAGATTCACCCAAAATATTTTTTTCTGTTCTTTAAGTACAATTTTTTTTAAATTTTTCCAGCAAAACGATGTCCCTACCCTGACCCACCAGCCAATGGAGAACTGTATTACGAAGACACCGTGTACCTCAGTACCATTAACTACACTTGTTATGAAGGGTAACACTAAACAGTTGATTTTCAACATTTGATTTTGTTGCATTCACATAAAAGTACCCGAGGGTCACATTAGTCTCAATCTGGGACTTTTCTTAGCACACAAAATAACCCTGCGTCTTGTCTATAGACATCTCTTATCTAGAATGTCAAGATGGAGAGGGCTGTTGTTTTGAAATCCCTGAAACTCTAGGTTTTGTTGTACAAAATGAAAGAACAGTCAGAAACCCACAATGTCCCGGTGATTTAAAACTGTCATGTGCTTATCCACAGATGATGGAAGCAGCACATCAATCTGTTAAAGGAATTAGCAACATGATTTTTGTCTTGTTTTTAAACCATTGTGGGGCTGAGGGTACACAGCTTCCTCCAAACGAAATTATGCATGTTCATGAGCAAACCGACTAAAAAAGAAAAGGGTTGGAAAAAGCAGCACAAGTGAGAATCTTTTGAATCAAAGGCATGGTCCATTTTTCTCAGTGTGCCAAAGTGGAAACATGTATGTAAGACTTTGTCTTCAAGTTTTAGTCCTTATTCTTTACCAAATTCTCCAGCAAAAAATGAACAGGGTTTTGGATGTGCAGCAGATCCTCTTGACCTGTCACCCTGATACATTCTTTCATGGAGCAAACCTTTGTGCTCTATCAACGCTTTAAAAAGGAAATAGAATTAAAATAACACAAAGATTGTTTTAGAAAATGTTATTTCCATCAAACAAAAGATTCTGTTATGTGTTGTTAACATAGTTTTACTTTCTAAACAAAGCAGGAATTGTAAATCTTCGACTTTTAATTTCCACAATCATATCAGTTCATCATATCATTCATCATGCACACTTATGAACAGAGACCACTGCGCCCCCCCCCC